>PVHX01000994.1:0-58809 GCA_004024805.1 Geosciurus inauris | reverse complement strand
ACAGGCATATCATTAGTGACCGGGAGAGTATGTGGTACAAAGTAAAACACTGCTACATGAATACCTTAAAATCTATCCTTTTTTCTACAGTTGAAAAGATGACCATTTCTATGTGGTGTTTATTCAGTCTATGAACAGAACTGTACTAGCAAGAATAGTTTATAAAGTGAAATTTTAGCAGACCTTCAAATTCACATTGGTGAGTTAAAAGGTATTAGAAGAGCAAAAACCAGATGTTTGTAAACAATAGTATTGTATGCAGATGTTACTTACTGTGAATTATAACCTTTACCAGGAAAAGCTAAATTAGTTAAGATAGATTGTTTTTCCTACCACTGGCTGAATTACACTGGGATCATATTGTCCCTGTGTCAACTGTCTTCCTAAAAATTTAAAGCATGATAGAAATGCTCTATTCCTATGTAATTCATTATAATATTGTCAAGATTGTAAAAGATAAAAGCAAACCTGTTTTGGACTCACTTTTTGTATAAATGTTGGACTTTAATGTCATTCACCAAAATAAATATTATTCATTCATGTTCAAATATGGGCAATTCCACTTGAAAAGCAGAACAGAATGCTTGGCAAGAAAGAGGGGGTGTGAAGGAATATTTATTACAATGTTGGAAACTGAATCCAGGACCTCATGAGCTCTACCATTGAACTACATCCCCAGCCCATATAAAATATAATAATTTAAATTTAGACAGTTATAGATTATCTTTCACCCAAGTTTGAAATTTTGAAAGTTGCACAAAATGACTAACTAGGAAAAATAACTATAGTTCTTCAGATCATGGATATTTGTTTCTCTATAGTGAGCACGGGAGAAATGCATTGACCCTTGGGCTCTAATGCCTGGTATTCAATGCGTGTACTGTACTCAGTGAAATTATTTGCTTATTTTTCAGACTCTTGGACTCAGGGAAGTGATTTCTTGAAAAATATGGAACTATTAGGTCAGCATCTGACTAGATAGCTTAGACAAATTAACTTGGGCAATAAATTAAGTGAAACATTGTCACATTTGGACAATATACTCCCAACCAGAAATGACACAGCTTGAGTTTCTACAGAAATCTCCTATTTTAATAGGCTTACCTAAACAGAGCCACACTCATAGTAAGCACTGCATGTGTTAACTATTATACTAATAGCATTTTTTTACATATTGACAAAATTAATAAGACTTTTTCTTATTGCTCATCATATTACAAAGGATAGTAACGAAGTACTAAAATCATTTACATGTGGGGCTGGGATTGTGGCGCAGTGGTAGCGTGCTCGCCTAGCACGCGTGAGGCACTGGGTTCGATCCTCAGCACCACATAAAAATAAAATAAAGCTATTGTGTCCACCTAAAACTAATAAATAAATAAATAAATATTTTTTAAAAAAATAAAAAAATAAAATCATTTACATGTGAAGCAAAAACAATAAAGAAAAATACTCCAGCACATCAATTTATACACATTTCAAAATAAATTAAAAAGGAAAGATATTTATTACAAAAATGAAACTCAAGTACAGAATAATAAAGCAATAAAGCAAATCATAAAGTTGGCAGTGAGTTATTTATAAAATTACTCATGAAAGAGCATTGTCACTTTGAAGAGGGAAACCAGAGGATACCTCCTCTTTCTAGGTCATCTTGTCTGATCTTAAATTAGTGCCAATGATAATTCAGATAGATCCCATTATTATTCACTATTAATTATCATTAAGTATATTTTGTATAAAAATGCTCTAATTAATCTTCTAAAAATCATCAAGACAGCTAAGGTGGAAGTCCTAGTATTGGTTTTAAGTTAAATGCTTACTTTAACTTCCTCCTGAAAGTCTAGTGAAGTACTAGTAAAGGAATAAACATATGAACATGTAGCCTCAAAGAATGGAAATGAATGACAACAGACATTGCTAATTAAGTCTGAAAGCTGAAAGCATAAGGAAAAATATCAAAACATGAGAAAATCTTAAGCTTCTAAAGGAGGCAGGTAGTGGCAGGGGGAAGTACTATGCAAAAAACTAGGAATCAGAATGGCATCAGATGAGAAGATAATGAAGCAAATACTATCAAAATGCTGACAAAATTACTGCTAACCTAGAATTTTATACCCAGATCAATCATCAATTGGGCAGGACAAAGGATTCTCAGACAAGCAAGGCTTTAAAAATTTTTATCAGAGACACATTTTCTCCAGATTTATAAAACTAAGACTGCAGATCCAACGCAGGATAGAGGCAAAGGCAATTCCAAGATGATTATGATTCTCATGACATCCATATAGCAACATGCCTATAGTATAATTAGTCAAGACAGGAAGAATGAAAAGTGACAGGTAGGAACTCACCAAGAAAAATATGAAACTTGATGAGATACTGGTGAATCTAAAGATACAGAAAGACAATTCTACTGTATTCTGAGTATCTGAGGATAAATTGGCATTAAAAACAGAATATTAAGTAACCTTCTAGGCTGAGTATGTAGCTCAGCTATAGAGCACTTGCCTAGAACATTAAGTAACATTCGCTCTAGCCCCAAGAAACAATGATCAAATCCAAAAAAAAGTTTAATATAAAAGTACAATAAAAGTGTACTATATTATTCAGATATAATTAACCAGAAATTGCTATAAGTATACCCAGAAAATTGATTGCATGTGTAGTATGTAAATACATAGAAAAGGCTAACTACTCACCTTCCATTTAGATATATCTATGGGTAATATCTAAAAACCGTAAAACAAAACAAAACAAACAAAAATTATGAAAGCACAGTATAAGCAAGTATTTCAAGTAGCTATTCAACTGTGGTCAAGGACCTTTGGGGTGGGGGTTGGGGGGGTCCATAAGGTCAAACTATTTACATAATAAAACACTGACACTGTTTCACTTTCATTCTCACTGGTGTACAGTGTTTTCCAGAAGCTTAACATGTGATATCACAATAGACTGCAGAGGTTGATGAGAATCCAGCTGTGTTCTATTGAGCTATTCATTAAAGAACACTGTAAAAATGTAAAACAATGCTCTTAGTCTTTAAATCATGTTGGTTGCTTAAAAATTTTTATTATTCATAAAAATGTTATTTATGTTAACATACTACAGGCTTATTATTTTAAATAAATATTTTAATTTCTAATGCACAAAATATCAAGATACATAATCTGCATAAGGCAAAAGCTCTTTGGGATTCTGAACAATTTCTAATATAAGGAGTTCTGAGACCAAAAAGTTTAAGAACCACTGATTTAGAGAAATATGTAGTTCAGATCACCATGTATGGTTTGGGCAGGTTGTTTCCAGCACAAAGATACTAGCCAAGGGGATCAGTGAGGCTTGTTGAATCCACCCGACTCTATTCACCAAACCCCAGAGAAGATACTTTTTTCTAATTTTCTCAAAAGCAGAATGTGGTCCAGTGGCCACCCTAGAAGCAGAATACAAAAAGAAACTAAAGAGTAACCATGATTCCTCTAATTAATTTAAGGGCTTAGAAATTAGAACAGTGATCATCTCTAAGGAGAGAGGAGGGCAAACTGTAAGAGAGTATCAGATGCTTCTGAATTGATGACAATGTTCTATCCTGATTGGGGTGTTTAGTTTAGGTGTAATTTCAAATGATCTAACTGGACACTCAAGATCTGTGCATTTTACTATGTATGATAATACTATGATTTTTAAAAAGTATGTTCTCTGAGGTAGGATTGGACTATTTGCATTTTAAAACTTAAGTGTTACTTTGGTAAAACCTAAATTTTAAAAATTATATAAACACCTATTATGTAGGGAAGAAATATAAAGTTTTAAATCCTGAGAGTTTTTATGTTGCAAGAATGAATCCTTGACAGTACTGCCTCCTGAACAACACTGCCCCATTCAGGAAGAGCACTGGGCAAAACGGAGAAATATCATTCATTTGATTTTCCCCCACCAACCATTTAAAAATGTACAATTCATTCCTACTTCACAGACTATGAAAAAAAAAAAAAAAGAATTAGACCACATTTGAATAATGGGTCATAACTTTCTTTAAAGACGGTAAAATGATGGGCCAGTATCTCTAACTTATTGCATTAATTCAAGTAAAATTCCTGATTTATAGCTCACCTTTGAAAACTGGAGGATTAAACTAAGCACAGGCACATATCTGTAACCCCAGGAACTTGTGAGGCTGTGGCATATAGACTGCAAGTTCAAGGCCAGTCTGGGCCATTTAGCTGGATCCTGTCTCTCCACCTTCCTCTTTTTCCTTTCTCTCTCTCTTTTTTTTTGTACTGGGGATTGTACACAGAACCTTGCATATGCTAGGCAAGCATTCTACCACTGAGCTATACAGCCCCAGCCCAACATAAAAAATAAAAAGTTGTAGCTCAGTGGCAGAGCACTTGCCTGGCATATGTGAGGCACTGGGTTTGATCCTCAGCACCACATAAAAATAAATAAGTAAATCCAATGAAGGTATAAAAATATAGTAACATTTAAAAATAATAAATAAATAAAAAGGTCTAAGGAGTACTTGAGTTCCACTCCATTACTGCAAACAAACTGGAGGACTGTAAAACAAACAAATGAAGAAAAACACTGGAGGAATACTGGGTTAAGAGTAGACCCTCAGGGGCAGAACGCAGCCCTAGTGTGGAGGCCGCCCTGGGTTCAATCCTCAGCACCAAAACAAAAAACCAGAAAACTTAAAAATTGGAAGACTGAGTAACACTAGACCCAGACCCAATTTTTAAAAATGGAAACCAAGAAAATTCTAACTTGTTTAATATACAAAAAGCTGTTTCATTAATTTACCTATTTGGGCATAGGAGGCACTGAGTGTGCCATCTCTGCTTAACATGCCTAGCAATGCCCTAGCCAAACCTGATGGGATTGGGAAATTTTGTTCTAGTAGTAAAATAAAAGCAATGAAAAAATGAATTGAAGGAGAAAATGATAATGCAGACCTAAAAGTGATAATGCAGACCTAAAGAGACTCTCAAAACTGTTTTTCCCAGCATAAAGATGAGGTCTTCTTTTACATGTTGCAATGATTCAAGAGGTTAAATTAATAACACAATTTACCATTTTTGTTTTTGTTTTTTTCTTTTTGTACTGAGAATTGAACCCAGGGGTGCTTAACCACTGAACCACATCCCCAGCCCTTTTTATTTTTAGTTTGAAACAGAGTCTTGTTAAGTTGCTTAGGGCCTTGCTAATTTGCTGAGGCTGGCTTTGGACTTTTGATCCTTCTGCCTCAGCCTCCTGAGCTCCTGGGATTATAGGCATGTGCCACCAGCATAGTTTTGATTTTTATATTAAGTAATTTTAAACAGAATAATACAACATTATAACCATATATTAGCACAGAAAAATTTAGATTTAAGCTTTATCCTTAAATTTATTCTGAAAACAAACCTGATGTATAATTTTAGCATTAAAGGTTGAACATTTAAATATGCAAAACCCCACCAAAACTACTACTTCTTTAAAGTATAGAATTCAACTATTCCAAAAAGGTTTGTGCAAATATTTGAAATTTTCCAAAGATTAAATATCTAACACCATGCTTAATGTCAATCTCCCAAATAAATTCCTGGGATATTTTACTTATAAGTGGTATTTATAAACTGTACAAATTTTATTTCAACATTAATTTCTCGTCATATTTATATTAGCTTTACGTCAAAAAATTACTGCTGGAAACTTATCAGGATTCAAAGATAAACATATTAAGTAAAAAAATTAGAATATCCCTCTATCACAAAAAGAAGGGGTGATTTTTTCATTTCTATAACTCAAGATTCAAATTTTTCTGTTTAAGATAAAGAGTCCATATTCCTCAAATGGTACAATTATAGAAATACTGCATAACCAATCAATCACAGAGCTTTAAAAATCTGTAATTACTTAATCTTGTTCAATTATTTGTAACACTTACAAAATGAGATTATATTAGATTTCCTTAAAGCTATTAAGAATATGTCGCAACTATTGATTGAAGGGGATAATCACAATTAAATGGAGATTTTTTAAAATGATGTCCTTAGAATCATATCTGTAAAATAATTTTTAGTTGTCTATTTGGTAAGACTTTCATTGTTAAGCTTTCTGCAAAGGAGACTGGCAATAACTATCTTTATACATAACACAAGCTTATTTAAAGCACAGTTTCATTGTCACTATTTTCTAGATCATTTAGACAAAAACCACCTCATTCACATTCAGAATAGTTAAATCCTTTAATAGACAGGAGTTATGGCCTGAAGTCCTTGGTGGGAAAGTCCTTAAGTTCCAATAAAAAGTGGCACATCTGCCAAAAAGTTTAAGGGAATAAATTCATTTTGTCCCATTTGGAAAGATACAAAATTTTTTTTTTCCTGGATCTCCATTTATGTAATGTTATAGAAAACAGTTCAAGAAGCTGCAGTTAAAATAGGAACTCAGAATTTCCTTTAGGAAAAAAAAAAAAATGTGGCTTTTGAAGAGACATTCAAGTTATCTGTGATAAAGAAAATGTCCCACAATTACAGATTGGTACATTTTTTTCTATGGACATTTCTACACAAGTCAAGCTTTAGCAATGCATAATAAGCACTTCCTAAATTAAATCCTAAATAAGCCTGTGCCATAAAAGTGTTCAACTCATTTCTGGTTAAAAAAAACTTCTATTCACATAAACCTTATAGCAGAATTGAATTCCATGAAGTCTTACTGGCTGTTTATGCCAAGGACAGTACACCAGCTTGTCTAGCTGGGAAAACTACAATCCTGGGAGATCTTCTGGCAAGCATCTTGCCCTCCAACGGCATGATATGCAATCTTACTCACCCTCAACAGCAGCAGTGTCCAGTTGGGGATGGGTACTGAGAATGCAAACACTGGAGGTTTTGCCAAGGCACTTGGGATACAGAGGCAATTCATTTATCTGCCAGTACTAAATCCTCACACTTCAGATACTGAGACCATCCTTGGAGACCAAAATGTAATGACTGTAAAAGTTTTACTGGCCAATGTTTACAAACACAAAATTATATAACTAGGTAATGATATGTATTTGGTTAAAGAGAACTAAGCTTCCAATTCCTTCTCTAAAAATCAACACGGTTCAGTCTCGTTATGCATTTTATGATCCTCCCTCAACCCTCCATAACCTATAAAAAACAGAAATCACTACCATAAACAATAGGCTGTATTATGAATTCCTCCCATCCTAATTGTACAAATAGGGAAAATCGGAAAGTATAAACAACTATGGTCCAAACAGCCATTTTGTGATGGGTAATTCAGAGCTTAGTTGTCTTTCACTTTCTCTCATGTTCCCTTCCTGCCCCATTTTCTCTCCTATACAAGCACTTTATTTCTCTTTCTTTTAAAGAAGTCTATGCCTTAGAGAGCAGGCAAAACTCTGTAATCAGCAAAACAGCTTGTGGGGATAACTAATGAAGCAAATGTAAGCTTTTTCAGGGCCTGATATTGGGAAAGAGGTTTCATAAGCAGGCATCACAACAAAAGAGTTGTTGACAACTTGTCTGTTCTACAGTGAGGTAATTAAAAATGAAAATTTGCTTTATTACAAAATTCCTTTATTCACCTCCTTTTTCTTCAGGCACTGCTACTTAAGATGAGGAATGGAACATGCTAAGCATGAAAAGGAAGAAAGGGAACAGTCTAGTTAGAGTGAGGCAGTAGTTGTTATTTTTCACAATTAAAACAATTTAATTCTTGCCAAAATAAAATTATGCAATCCTAGCATCTTCATAGAATTTTAAAACTAGAAAAATCCTTACAGACCATCTGGTCCTACCCTATCTCACAGACAGGAAAACTAAAATTTAAGCCCAACATCAAGCAGTTATATAATGACAAAACTGGCCCTTCTGATTCAGTAATTTCTTTGATATCCCATATACAAACGATTTCCCAAGGTTCAAAGCTATAGACATAAAAATAAATGGATTGTTACCTATAACATCTGTTTATCATTTCAAATTTATTTTTTGTCACACAAATTCTTTAGTGTTTCTATTTCTCTAAGAACTTATAACCACCAAGGCAGGTATAGGAAGGTGAAAACAATTAACAGGAAAATTTAGGGGAAGAGAAAAAAAAACAAAAACCCAAGCTGCTTGATTGAGATAATATAATCAATAGAAATAGCTGCTGGGATTAACAGCTACTGGAAAGACAAGACTGAAACCATAATAATGCAATGGAACTGCTTCTGGAGGGTAGTTCTCCCCCTGCAGAGAGAAAAACAGCAAAAGAGAGGAGCAGTGTAAAAGTATTGGAATGCATGTTATATAAGACAGCTGACTACAGTGATCAGAATTCTTGTGGCATAAGGTTAGCAGAATCTGCAGTCTAAAACCAGAATTCCAGATGATACCAGGGCAACTGGTCCTCAAGAGCACGTTCTGAAAAACACTGGTAAACAGATATTGTGGTCTAGGAGGGTTAAAAGGTATTAAAAATTCTTACTCAGGAGTAAACTAGCTTCACTAGATCCTTGCAACCAACCAGGCAAAGGAAATGCCCCAGGCAAAACACATTAGGGCTAATTTGATTCCCAGTCCAGGCAGTCCCACAAGGTAGTTGCCTCACAGTCACCCCCCCAACCCCCACTGGAGCTAGAGAACATTATGTAATCACTGCCCCAGCTCTAAGATGGAGATCAGAAGTTCTCTCTCAAATGTCTATCATTAAGTAAGGCCTTACTTTATCTATTAAGTGACTGATTATAAGAATCCTACTTTTAATGTAGAGAAATATTTTGTCACCCAATGAAGAAAACAGTTTTTCAGCTTATAGGTGGAAAAAGAATCCATTATTTTTCTATCTACCAATTCATCAGTGACTGACGTGTTGGTTATAAAGGAAGAGTCTGGTCCTTACTACTCAATTCCAATATTTTTCTTTGAACATAGGGATCTGAGAAAATAAGAATGAAAAACAAAGCATAGAGCTATAAATGGTTCCTTTTAATAGCTGCAATAACCACAAAATTTAAATTATGATGAATTTGTGAGAAAATCTAAGAACTGAAAATAGGGCCACTGGTTCATAACGAACAAAAATTGTCAAAAGTCAGATTTAAAGCTGCTCAGCACATTTAATACTTATGTCTGTCCAGAGTTTCAAATCTTCTTCACTACAGTGGAACAGAGAAAAGCTATATGAAATGACATCATCCAGTGCTTTCTCCTCCTTTTTTTTTTAAATGGGAGGAGTTATATTTGTTTATAGGATTTAAAAATTACATATGTAATAGCATTACAAATATGTATTTGAGGTTTGTTCTGACTGGGTACTTGACTATCAATCTATTTCAGGTACAATGTATTAACAAAGAGCTAAAATAATTTGCTACTGCAAATTTTCCTCTGTGCATTCCAAACATTTTCTTTTAAGATGCAGACTGTTTGCAGTGGATTCAGGAAAACAATACTAATACCCAAACCAAAACCTTTAATCCTTTTAGGGAATCAGTTCACTGTTCCTATTTCAAGGCAAAGCCAGTCGCTTAAAAACCAACCCCAGTCATTTCTAACCAGAACATTGCCAGAAAATGAGTACAGGTACATCCAGATTATCATTATATTCTCAAAAATTTTATAGTATATTAGTCGCCCATTTTTCAGTAGTAATTTTTATTAGACCATATAAAAATTCTTATTACTCATACTTGGCACACAAATGATTTAAGTCAAAACTAAAATTACCCTGCTAAGTCTTGAAGAGTGCTAACGAAAAATAAACTAAGCAACATAACTTCTACAGTTAATTTCTACCGTACTGAATTTTGAAGCCCAAAGAGGATCTAGTAGGAAGAGGCAACTTCTGAGAAAATTATATTCATATTTAAACCACTAAAAGTTAATAACGGCTCCACTCATAATTTTTACTTAGGGCTGAAGGAGAATTTAACAAAACGAAGGAAATTTTTTAAGGAGTTGGAGGCAATTTTTTTTTGTTTTCACTTTGCACCAGGAGCTCTCACAAAGACGCTGGTAAAATATTTAAATGTCAATTGCTGGTTTTACACTAACATCCACAAAATCATTACTGACCTTTACCTGGAATATAGTTTTAATTATCAAACCAACAGCCAGAACCTACTCCTAGTTGACTATTGCTTTATCCCCTTTCTCCAGACCCCGGTGAAGTTCACCTGCCAACACCGAAGAGCCGTGGAAAAGGGAGTTAAAGAAGAAAACGCTTTTTAAAAAATTAAGATGCTTGCAGTTGCTGGACTTAGTCCAAGTGCTGTTCAGCCTGGAAACGAAAGTAGGAAACAACAGAGGTTTAGGCTTGGAATGATGTCAGCCATTTTAGGCACATTATTTATACTGGGAAGAGGAAGTGCCAAAGTCGGTGGAGCTTGTTTTGCCTGTCGCTGCCGGTCCCAGGTGGAACCAGCCAGCTCCCGGCCTCGCGCACCTCCCGGGACCGCACAAGCGACGGGGGACGCGCGCAGCTCCGCGACCCCACGGTGGGCGCCGCTGGCTGCACACGCACCTCGGTACAAAGGAGCCGCGGCCGCACCGCGGGGGGAGCGCCGGCTCCCTCGGGGGCTCCCATCCCACGCAGCTGCCCCGCCGGGCCCAGCCCCCGCTCCCTGACCTCCCCGGGCTCGGACCTTGCAGTCCACCGCGACGGCGTCGGGGGGAATGATGAGCGCCTCCTCGCCGCTCTTGGGCTCGTCCTTCTTGGCCTCCTTCTGGGCCAGAGCCGAGTTGAACGTCACCTTCACCATGGTGCGGCCTGGGGCGCCCTGGGCAGGGGGCGACGGGCTGGAGGCGCGGGCTGCGGGCTCCCGGCTGCGGCTGCAGCCTTGTTGGCCGGGCTCCGGGCGCGACTCAGCGGCGGCTGACGAAGCTCCGGCGGCTTTGCAGCGGCTGAGGCGGCGACTAGCTCAGCTCCCGCAGCCTCCCAGCTCTGGCGCGGGGCCGGGCGGGGCCTGAGATCGGGAGGGGCGGAGCTGGCGGGTGGAGGGGCGGGGCCTGGGTGCTGGGGCGGGGCCAAGCGCTGCACCAGACCTTCCCAGGCCCCCAAACTGAGCGCGGAACCCAACCCGTCGCGTTGGAAGGGTGCACCTCGGGGAGGGCAGGTGGCCTCCCTGGGTCGCCTGGATTTTCCGGTTCTGATTTCGCTTTCAACCAGTTTACCTCCGGGCCCAGTGTTGCAGGTTGGTGGCAAAATTGTGTGAACTTTCGTGGTTCGCCACACACAATGGGTTAACCTCTGGCAGCTCTAAGGCCGCCTCTTCCTCGCCCGCTGCCTCCACCGTGAACCTAAAGGCCAAGGAATTATTGTGTTAGAATGATCTCTATTTTTGCCATTTATTAGCGAACGAACTCACTAATGTGCAAAGCTCTCTATTTGTGATCTGACTTTATCTCCCACAGCCCTCACCCAGGGGCGTTGCCTGACTTGACTTGCCTGTCTTCTCTTCCTCCCTGAGTAGGTCATTGCTTGCCCTGCCTAGTCCCAGATCAGTTGGGATGAATCCTCTTAGCAGATTTGTATTTTGAATATCTCACACTGGTAAAACAAAATGTTCCACTCTTGTGCAGACTTGGAACAAACCCATGTGGACTGATTTGTGATTCAAAACAAGGTACTCTATGATGAGTCCTTTTCTGCAAAATGAAAAATACTCACTAAAGGATAAAGCAGAATTCTCAAATTTTGAAGCGGTTTTGCTTACAGCTGAAACTTCTGTAGAGAGAGAGGATACTGGGCCATACTGTTTGTGGGTTTATGACTGTGTCACAGATGGCCCTTTGGACAAATGGTTAATTCTGTATCCTCCCAACCCACTCTCTTGGTTCACCCAGACTTGTAGCTGTGCTCTGTAAGGTTCCAGCTGTGTCAACTCTAGCCTGGGCCCTGAAAAATGCAGGTTGAGCCTAAGGTCCTTAAGGATTTGACTGCTGAATGAGAGACTTAGGTATCTTAGATCTCCATAGAAAGATCACAAATCCCCAAGAAACAGCCCAAGATGTACAAATTTCAGGAACATCCTGGACTGAGAAAGCAGCCAAGTCCAGACTTGGAGTCATCTTGGGTATTCTGAAAGAATTAAGTGTTCAACCGAGAGTAGGAGTTGGGTTCCATTTGTGATGAGATTTAACAGAAGCTAGCTGTGTGAGTTGCAGCAACTTATTTACTCCCTGGGTTGGTCTCACTTGGCGAGACATCAACTCTGGGGTTTTGTGAACTGGCATTTGGTAGTAAAAGTGGAATCTAATTCCTCAAAGTTAAGTACTGCCATCAGCTCCCTAGTTCTGCAGATTTCCTAAGACATTCCAACTGAAGACCAAGGAATTCTGGAAGCAAGATCTAAAGGATTATACATATATCAATTCTGGAAGCAAGAGCTGAAGGATTATACATATATCAATCTGTCAGAAGACACCACTACAACTTAGTTTAAGAATCTTAATTGGCTTTATTTTCAATTCTAGAATTGAGCGACAATTCATTCCATAAACTAGAATAAGTTCCAATGAGGCCAGCAGAGGAGGTTGGTTTACACATGGAAAAAAGAAAGCAGGGACTGGGAATATAGTTCTGTGGTAGAGCACCTGCCTCGCTTGCATGAGGCCCTGGGTTTGGTCCCCAGTATGACCAAAAAAAGAAGAAATGGGTTATTTTGGAGTGACAGGGACAAGGAGACAGAACAATAGTAAAATAACTGGGTAATGTCAGGTTACTTCAGCTTACCTTCTTTGTGTGTAAAGATTAACGCAGAGGGAATTTCACTGCCATGCCTATTAGAACAGGCCTGTTTGGGAAGTTTGACAGTTACCTCTCTAATCCTGACTTCTCTGAAGGTCAAATAAATAGCTTCGGTTCAGCTTGTTGACAGGAAACTTTAAGCATGAGAGACTCCATTTTGACTTTCAGCCTGGTCTGCTGGGGTCTAGTGCAGGAGCTTAGTTTAAAACAAAGGCATACTGTAATTTTTATTTCACACTTCCTAGATCTATGTTAGAATAAAATGGTAGAAAAATACCCAAGGCATTTTGCAGTAAAGAGAATTAGAGAAGAAAAAAAAAGTCTTCCTGAATAACACTATTAAACAGATGAGGAAACTGAGGCAAAGGTAGAACAAATGAGGTGGACAGAACCAGAAATCCTCCTCTGTCCCAGGATTGGTATTTTTAAAGATGCCTGAATAAGAGACTTTTCATTATTTTGTGTATTAGCAGTGAGCAACAGTTTAAAATCGGTTGGCAAACAGTCTAGAATAATCTCCTGGTTTTGTTTCTCAGTTTTATCTGATGTGTCTCCAGAGCTGTGTAGTGCACAACAGCCGAGATAATAAAGAAGCTGGATCAAGACCAAACATAGCAAATCCAGTCTCGTGATTTTTAAAAGGTTGCCCGTTGACCCTAGAAACCAAGATGTTGGGGAGGAGGAGAGTCAATGACTCAACAAAAAAGTTAAAAACACAGTCATAAGTTACCATTAACTATCAAATATAAAGGAAGTCTTAGAAGAACTTTGTTTTCCTTTTTCATGTTGATTTCGAGAGAGCAAGAAAAATCTGTTTTTCAAGTGACACTGGCTTTACATTTCACCAGGAACTGAAGTTATTTTTCTTCTTAACTGGGAAAGAAGACAAAGTGGAATTGGGGAACTAAATTCTGGAATCATGGTTCATTTAGATCTGTGTGATATGACTGGACGTGGATTATTATTATTATTTTTAGGTCCTTTACATTTCCATTCCCTCTGTTCTTTCTCAAGGAAACAATTCCTTCTTCAGAGAAATTTCTTGAGGTTTAGAAGAATGAATGGAAAACATTTTTTTTTTCAGTTATAGGGTCTTTGGTGAAACAACATGACTGAATATGCGCTTTGAAATGTGCTCTTGGCACCTTCCCTAATAACCCAATGTGTTGTTTTGGCTAAGCATCTTGTGGCTTTGTCTCAGCTTTCATAAAGGAAATGGTCCTTCTAAGGTAGAGGGGAAGGCTTCCACTTGCCTCTTCATACTGCAGCACTATTTTTCTCTGTTCTTCATGACTTTGGGGATCCTTCGTTGCTTCTAAACTTCTTATCTCCCGAGTTTATATTTATTATCCACCTTCTACCTCAATATCATTATGCTTTTCAATTACTTTATCTTATATCAGTTATTTTAAAATAATTTATCGTTATTTTCCTTAATGAACCAGCCAGATGAATTTTTTTTTTTTTTTTTTTTTTAGAATCTTGGGCTACAATATCTTAAACCCATTGAGAATTGTCCTAACAATGATTGCAGATCTCTTGATGTTTTGTTTGATTGTGAACAGATTGGCTCTGCTGTGCACTGGGTGTGTTAGTCTTCTAGTTGTCTCTCGGTTTCCCTCCTCCAGAGCAGGGTTTTTCTAAAAGCATCCCTGTTTAGAATATGTTTCTTCACACTAAAAAGGGGAGAAGAAGGAGGAAATGGTGAGAAACAAACAAACAAAAAGAAAAAAATGAAATCAAAAGAATGAGAAGATGAGCCAAACACTAGCAGAAAATATTTGCCAAAGACATATTCAATAAGTGACTTGTATCTAAAATATACCAAGAACTCTTAACACTGAACAATAGGAAAGAAATGACCTCATTAAAAACTGGCCAATCTCAACAGATACCACCAAAGAAAATATTCAGTCCAGATGGCACGTAAACATAGGAGAAGATATTTCACATCATATCATTAGGGAATTGTAATTAAAACAGCAGTGAGCTACCCCTGCATACCTATTTGAATAGCCAAAGTCCTATACACTGACAATACTAAACGCTGGTGAGAATGTGGAGCAATAGGAACTTGCATTCGTTGCTGGTGGGAATGAAATATAGTTCAGTCACTTGGAAGACAATTTGACAGTTTCTTATAAAACTAAATGTGTTCTTGCCATACAATCTAGCAACTATGATCTTCGATGTTTACCCCAAGGAATTAAAAACTTATGTCCACAGTCAAAATGCATTATACTGTTATATATAAGTAATTGGAATAACAACAAAAAATTATGTCTACAAAAAGAAAATCTTGTATTTTTCTAGCTGTTTTATTAATAGCTACCAAAACTTGGGAGCAATCCAACTGTCCCTCAGTATATGAATGGATACATACACAGTAGCACATACAGATGACTGTTGAACCTTCCTAAACATTGCAGTGGGCTTCATCCGAGAGGGCTTTGGACTTCAAGGCAATGGCATGAAGTTGATATCGTCCTAGCCATTGCTTTGGTAACATGGACCACAGGAGGCAGCACTAATATTTCTCTATTGTGACTATATACACATATCCTCACACAAAACTTATGTGTGCTGTGTGTCTATAATCTAAATTCCTGTGTGCTTTTCAAGGCCCTCCATAACCTGATAACATCCTTCCAAGTCCTCTTCTCCATTCAATCCAATGTACTTTCTCCATTCTATTCTGTTCTGTCTTCAGTGTTGAATTTGCCTTGTTTATATCTTCATCAAAATCATTACTCAATTAAGATAAAGCATATAGCAAAGTTATTTATAATGAAAGAGGAGTATGAAGTTAGTGCTAAGAAATTAATTTCAGTGAGTTTCTTAGATGCTTGACTGAAGTGCAGAGAAAGTTAGTACCATCTTCTTATTCCCTCTTGCACTTTTGTAAACTGAGAGAAATCAGGTACATCTACAGTTAGACACAGATAGAACTGAAAGCAGACTCTATTTAACCTCAATTTTAAAAAATGCATTAATTATCCTAGGAATTAATTCAAATCCTTGTGTGATCCCTATATGTACATTCTTTCCTTCCTTATTTATTTAGATACTGGGGATTGAACCCAGAGATGCTTAACCACCGAACTACATCTCTAGCCTTTTTTTTTGAGACAAAGTCTCATTAAGTTGCTTAGGGACTTACTAAGTTACGGAGGTTGAGGTTGGCCTTGAACTTGTGATCCTCTTGCCTTAGCTTCCCAAATCAGTAGGAATACAAACTTGAGTCATTGTGCCCAGCTCCTTCCTTGTTTCTTAAATCTTTCCCACAGCTGGGATAAAAGCAGTGGTAACTCTATGTCTGTTACTATTAACATTCTGACACATTTAAATGAGACAGGAAGAGAAGGAGAGGGAGAGAGGGAAAGAGAGAAAGAGGGAGAAAAAGAGCAACACTTAACCCTAACTTGGAAAATGTTGTTTAAAGTATAGATGCTTTCCTAAGTGAAGCATATAACAATGTACACTATTTCCTAGAAATATTTTAGTATCTGTAACTGCTCAATTCCTTAAAATTTACTTATCTAGAAATTTTATGAAAATGAGTCACATAGTTTAACCTAAGTTTTATATACCACATCTCTAAATCTTTTTGTATATCTTATATTTTCTATGTATTTATTAATTACATCTGAGACATATGTGCTATTTAAATCTAAATCAAAATAGGAAAAAAAGTGCTGGTTGAGAGTTTTAAAAGAAAGAAAATATATTTGACTGGCTTGGGAACTGAAATGTCTAAAATCCATAAATTTAAAGTCTCATGTTCTTACACTCAATAGCCAGGAGATCTTGCCTTTTGTTCAAACAGTGTTCTAGCTAATAGAATCACAGTACTGGAAAACAACTTTAAGAAGTTTCTGATAGTTCTTTTTCTGCCTAGACTAAGAACAAATTACAGTCCAATGTAATGGGAAGGTCATGCTTATTTAGACAGACTTTATTTTTTTAAAAAACCACAACAAAATTACTTTTCTTACGATCATTAACAAAACTTCAAAAATCAGACAAAGTTGAACTATTTTTGTTTCTTGCAGAAGTGAGATCAATGGCAGCAATTAGTGGGCAGGTACTCAAACTCCAAGACACACTGCATCTGGCAATAGTTAATAAGCAAGGAAAACATTCATAAAGCAGTGTAATTAATGAGATGAAAACAGTAGGGCTTTATTGCACACTTGGTCTGCGTAACTTCTGGGTAGTGGAACAGCCCAACTATTCACACTGCTGAGAAGTCAGTTTTCCTCCTTAGGAATCATTTCCTAGATCATCATGACTGTCTATGCCTACTTAGACTGACCATATATCCTCGGCCACTAGATGACACATTGACCAAGGAAGACCTCCCCATGAGTTACTTCCAAGTAAACCCTTAGAAATGATTGGCACAGTTAACCTGTGTTGTCCAGACCAAACTCCTTCTACTGCTTTCTAGGGCAAGTGGAGGTGAAGAATGGACTTGGAAGTAATGTTTCTTAAACTTGGGGAACACTTCAATATCTTTGGACTGGTGAAAATAACTGGTTTCTTCTCCTAGGTCTTGCCCTAATACTTTCAGTTTTAAATTTTTTAAGCATTTGCTTTGATGCTGAAAAGGAAACTCTTAAAAGTATATATTATCTCTTTAATAAAGTGCTAGCTATAAGGCAAACTGGGAGTTTATAACCAAAGGAGTTCTAGGTGGGATGAAAATATAAAAAATGAACAGTGCTGTGGGACCAAACAAGGCTTTGTAAAGAAGCATGTTTGAGATTCTCCCTGTACACACTGATTCCTACAGTGCACTCAGATACAGAGAGGATTCTGTCCCCAGTCTGCCTGAGTCCTGTGCTAATCAACTGGCTAAAGAATATGGGAAATACAAACAAGTCCACCAAGGCAGGAGGCATATACTTAGATTTTTATGTTGAATCTGGTGTGATCAACTTTCTTGTACTTTGAGTCTTTGATAATAGTAAGAATTAGCACCCAAGAGAAGCTTGTTTGTATTCTGAGTCAGAAAGTGTCTAAAAAAACTGGTTGTGTCTAATCGTTCATCTCATTTTCTTCTTGCTTATTTTAAGAAAAGGGGAAAAGTTTGATTTACTAAAATTCAAGAGAATCAAGATACAAATGTTTTATGTAAAAACTCCTTTAAGTTTTTTAAAAAAATTTCCCTTAAAGGATGTTTCAGACAGATAAAATAAAAGCAGAGTCCAGATAGCAGAGTCCAGAAAGCCAAAGGAGATTCATGAGTGTTAAATATAATAAACACAGAAATTTCTCCTTAGAATATTCTTGGGTTTGGTTGATCACATGGCATAAAAGACCTACAAATTCCATATTAAAGAAGGTGTACAAACTAAACTAAAAACAGCATGTTTAACTGCCACTTGATTTAAGAGACCACACAGAAGAGAAAAAAATATAAAAGAAAATCTGATCAGATGATAAAAGATATGTGAAAGAAGTGGTCTGCCATTGGTTTTACCAATGAAAATGGCAAAGGAATGAAAAACAGCACCTCCTTTCTCTAAGTGCTCAGTTCAAGACATAAAATTATTAAAGGAACAAACAAAATAAGACATCCCTTGCACACCCCAAATAAAATTACATAGAACTACAAGCAAACCTCTACTTAACAGAAAATTTTTAAAAATTACTGGTGGTTCAAGAAGCACCCATACACTTAGAAAATTTCCCCCAAGGAGTCTAGTCAGTTGAAACTGCATAAACTACTAAATGGGGCGTGGGAGGAGCAATACCCCAAGTGACAGCACTGATATCAGGAAGAGGGCCTTTATTCTACTTGACTCTTTCCATGCCCTTGTCTTTTAGTACTGTGGGTCAAAGTATGGATGGATCATGCTACACCAAATATGCCTAAACTAGTTTTTACTTTTCTTGGTTTGGTCAGTTTTTAAACTTTGATACAGATTTCTTTCTAAGAGTAAACTAATTATATTTTTTCAAGGAGAAAAATGATGATTTGGAGGCAAGATAAAACATTGAATTATAGTCATTACAAAAAAAAATAGCATGACCATCATTCTGAGACACTGAGTTAGTTTTATGAAGAATTGGGGTGCATATAAGTGAAACAAACATATGTAAACTGTAGACAGAGTCTTAATAGCATTTAATTAAAGTAATTCAATCCAATGTTTTAAAAGACTTTTGCAATATTACCTATACACTTCTATAAAGTCAAGTCTGTCATAATGGGGATGAGAAAGTTTCCTCACTGTGCACAGTGGTGCATGCCTGTAATTGCAGCGGCTTGGGAGGCTGAGGCAGGAAGATCACGAGTTCAAAGTCAGACTCAGCAAAAATGAGACACTAAGCAACTCAGTGAGACCCTGTCTCTAAATAAAATACAAAATAAGGCTTAGGATGTGGCTCAGTGGTTCAGTGCCCCTGAGTTCAATCCTCGGTACCCACCCCTCCCCCCAACAAAGGAGAAAGTTCCTTGTTAATGGTAAGTAGGTGAGTGGTTGCAGAAGACTGTGCAGAGATAACAAAATAAAGAAAGAGAAATTGGGCAGAGAGAGCATGGGGTATGAAATGTGCAAGAAAGGACACATATTATTAAGAAAAAGTGGTTCTATCAGGCAGGAATTTGAACTAATAAATCCTGTTGTCTAATGAAACAGGAATTTGAACTAATAAATTTGTCTAATGAAGCAGGAATTTGAACTAATAAATCCTGTTGTCTAATGAACTAATAAATCCTGTTGTCTAATGTACACAGAAAATATGCAGCTCAGTTGGTTGCAGATAGATTTCTAAGAAATTTTCTTACAGAGTTCCCCAAAATGCCACTATTTCAGAAGCTCTGATATCCTTGATCAAACAGTATTTTCAAAGAACTGAGGAAGGAAGACAAGATTTGAAGTCATGACATAATGAATAAAACAAGATAGTGAAGAATTATTGCCAAACTGCAGTTAACCGTGAGCCAACTTGGTCAGAACAAACAAGGTTGGGTTCTTAAATGATGGGACCGTCACTTGGGGAACTTTCATCTCTAAGCCAAACTGAAGAATGCTACTTATAGCAGGCTCCCTTTGGGAGGAACCCTAGGAAAGTTACCAAAAAAAAAAAAAAAAAAAAAAAAAAAAGGAGAGGAAGCCAAAGAGTGTTTTTAGCCTCACACATCCTGTGCTTTTTTTTTCTGCTGCTATTTTAAAAGATAAACATTACATTTGTGGTTGAGGATCCCCCCCCCCCTCCAGGTTAAAGAAAACAAAACAATATGATCATGAAAAGAAGAGACCTGAGATGGAGTTAATGACTTTGGAAATGCAGGTTCTTTTCCTGGTTTTAAAAACAAAGAAAGAAACATTTTTAAAAATGTGGTTTTGAAGAAGTGAGGCTCTTGCATCCATCATGCCTACTGGTTCTAGAATGACTTAAACAAAAGACATTCCGTCTACTGGGAACCTCTGAGCAAAGAGATGGCCTGCCTTGCTATATAGCTGCAATCCATGTTTAGGTTTTTCAATTGCTATTTTATAGGCAGGAAGTTTTGTTCATCTATTTTATGGAAACTAGACTATTTTTTCATATTATTTTTAGTTAGAAAATGAGAACACATTTTATTTAGAAAGTGTTTTAGTCTGTTTCATGTCGTAAGAGAAGATATGAGACCAGATAATTTATAAAGAAAAGAAGTATATTGGCTTCCAGTTCTGGAGGCTGGGAAGTCTGAAATCAAGGGGCCACATCTGGTGGGGACTTTGCGTTGTACCATGCCATGGTGGAGGGCACTGCATGGTGAGCAAGCAGATATGGGCAAGCTCAGCTCTTTTCCTCTTCTTATAATGCCACTAATCCTATCACAGGGGCCCCATCCTCATGACCTCGAAACACCTCACTTCCAAATACATCAATATATACATTTAGGGACTAAGTTTTCAACACATGAACTTTCAGGGAGCACATTCAACCATAATAGGAAACCAGTAGAGTTTTCTTGTGGGTGTAAAGGCAATCCCACTTTACCACCAAGTCACTTCGGTACTTAGGTTTCACAGATAACCAAAAGTGGCCCTTATTATTTCCAAAATTCTGCTGTCATCAAACAGGGCACAACTAAAAGCTATAGTGTCCTGGTAGATCAGAGAATTGGAGAGGTGGAGATGGACCTATATGGGAGTGGTTGGGGTGGTTGGTAGAAATGCTTGCTGTTCTAGATAGACCTTATTGAGACTCCTTGAGAAATGGCCCAATCTGGTGATAATAAGCACTGAGAGGTGTTGCAAAGTGGCTTCCTTTACACAATCTACAAGGTGATTGACTTGTAATGGTGTCATTACTGCAGAATTGGAAGACAAAAAGGACTCCAGGAGATCCCAGATACATGATCTTAACTCCCAAAACAATGTACCAGTTGGCCTTGTATTAATTTCTAATACAATTGCTCTAACACATTATCACAAACTTTGTGACTTAAAAAAACAGTATTCTTTCACAGGTCTGGAGGCCGAAAGTCCTAAATCAGTGTCACCGGGCTAAAATCCACATATTAGCAGAACTGTGCCCCCTCCAGATGTTCTAGGGGAGAATCAGTTCCCTCCTGCTCTCAGTTTCTGGTGGATGCTTTTGTTTGGGACTTCATCACTCCAGTTTTCAAGGCCTGCACCTTCCAATCTTTCTCTCTTCCTTCACATGCTCTTAAATCATATTTAGGTCAGAGAAGAAATCAGAACTATTGATAAAACAGGTAAAATTGCCAGAGATAAGTTGTACATACTTGAAAATGTTCAGTGGTTGATGTTCTAACACCTGTTCCATTCCAATCATATTATTAGGGGTTTGGCTCTGAACTGGACACATACTTAATTTTTGCCATGGAGCCTGAATCTATGAAGCAACACTTTCTTCTTTCTATCAAAGAATTAAAAGAATAGATGGCCTCTCTTTGTCTAGACTTTGACATATCTGAATATGATGCTTGGGATTACTTAGCCACTTTGATATCAGTATTTGCTTTCAAGACGTGTGCTTTCAAGATGACTCACTCAGGTGACTCACACATTGATTCCTTGGGCTTCCCCATAGCATGGGCTCAGTTCCAAGAGCAAGAATATCGAAAGAACCCAAGCAGAAGCTGCGTTACATTTTGTAGTCTCACCTTGGAGATCACACAAGGTCACTTCTTCTGAAGTCACAAGCCAGCCAGATTCAAGGGAAAGAACATAGCTGTCAGCCCTCAGTGAGCCGAGTGTCAAATAAGAATGTGTGACTTTGGTTGTCGCAGACAGATTGGGAAAGTATATTCTGCCACAAATACTCTCATACATGAAAGAACACAGATAGGATGTTAGATATGAAGTAGGAAAATATAGTTGTAATGTGAAAAAAATATTAGGGGTGGGGTTGTAGGTCAGTGATACCTTGCATGCTTTAGCAAGTGTGAAGCCTTGGGTTCAATTCCCAGTACCAAAAAACAAAACAAAAATCCAACTTAGAAACTTCAAAAAGAATAAAAATTTGAGTATCATAATTGGCTTGGCTAATGGTGCATTATAAATTGATTTAAGTTTTTTGGAAAAATGTTTAAGTGTTGATACTCTGACACAATATAAAAATATATAAGCATCCAAATAGTAACAAGAAGTTAGTAAACATGATTTTATGGTTTAATAATTATGTGGATATTATAAATGTCTACTGTAGGGGCTGGGGTTGTGTGGCTCAGTGGTAGAGCACTTGCCTTGCATGTGTGAGATACTGGGGTTCTATCCTCAGCACCACATAAAATAAATAAATAAAGGTATTATGTTCATCTACAACTAAAAAATTAATAAAAAAGTCAACTATAAATTTGTAGATAAAAGTAAATATACACATATTAACAAAACATTACAAAAATAGTATGCATGAAATATTAGAACTATGCTATATGCATACATCTCCATTGATAGATTAGAAGTATATATAGAACAATGGAAATTGAGTTTAGTGGACTTTGTGTTTTTTTTTATGAACTTGCTTAAATAAATAGTACTGGCAGGAGGATGCCAAGTTCAAAGCCAACTTCAGCAACTTGGCGAGGCCCTAAGTCTCCTTAGGGAGACACTGTCTCAAAATAAAGTATAAAAAAAGTACTGGGGATGTGGCTCAGTGGTTAAGTGCCCCTAGGTTCAATCCCTGGTATCAAAGTATAAATAAATAAATAAGTTAATTAAATAGATAGTGCTAATAAATAATTTTAACACATTATATAAATCAAATATATCACAAGTTCCAACAGTCATAAATACAACATATTAAAGAAAGAACTCATGAACCACCAGACTTTTAAGGAAAACCAAAACTGAAGGACAAGTAGTAAATTCAATAAACATTAAGCATGAATGCCCAAGGAAATAGTTATTAGAGCAAGTAAGATTTAAAACTAAAAGATTTTAAAACCTTAGAGATATAAAAGCATACTGCAATCATAATTACCAGCAGTTTTTTTAAGTATTATTTTTAGAACTGGGGATTGAATCCAGGGGTGCTGTACCACTGAGCCACATCCTTAGCCCTTTTTATTTCTTATTTTGATACAAAGTCTCCCTAAGTTGCTTAGAGCCTCTTTAAATTGCTGAGCCTGATCTTGAACTTGCAATCCTCCAACCTCAGCCTCCCAAGTTGCTGAGATTACAGTGGCATGAGTCACTGTGCCTGGCCAGGCAGCTTTTAAAGAATTAGTTATTGATGAAAATTAAAAATGATCATTGAAATAATAGGCCTACTAGACAAAGCAAATAACAAAATAACTACACCAAAGAATAAAATAGTGAACTGTAAGAAATGAGCACAGGAATTCAATTATAATAGAGCACATCAGACAGAAACAGAAAGTACTGCAAAAAAAAAAAAAGATAAATTAATGAATTTTAATCACATGAATATTTTTTGGAAAAAATAAAAACTTATACCTTCAGATAAATATGGTAGGTGAACTTCTAAAATAGTCCCCCATGATCTCTGTTAGAAATGTAATCTTGTGAAGTTTTACTTTGCTTATGTACAGGAGAACTTCAAAGTACAAGTTGGTAAAGTTCTTCATAGAATTATTATGAGAATAATTATCACAAAATACACCTTAGTTGCACTTTACAAAGTAAGATGCTCTGCTTTCCTCTGAACCACACAGACATTGCCTTCCTGTGTGACTAAGATTTTTTTAATTTTTTTATTTTTGGCATTGCACAGTGGGAAATTAGCATCAATAAGCAGGTTTGAAATGATCCAACAACTTTCTCTTACCTGTTGCACAATAGCACTGAGTCAGCTGGAGAAGAACAGCACACCTTAAGTCAGATGAATAAGAATCTCATTAATAGCCTTCAAACTGCATATTTAGTGCACTTTATGGTTAGTAGTTAATTGTAATGAGAAACTAATTATCCTTGTATAATAGTTAAGGCAAGAAGAAAGGCAAAAGTTGTGTGATTTTTCCAAAGCTGTCATACAACAGCAAAATTGCAATATTCTGTAATTTCCAACTTTCTGATATTCCCTTGGACTTCTATAATGGACTTTTGGTTTGGATATACTTAACTAGTTTCAGGAGAAACTGATTGAACACTGTTATATCCAGGAACTGTGCAAAGTACTTTGTGTATTAACTCAGGTAATCCATCCACAGGACATTCACAAAAGGTAAGTATTATTATCTCCAATTCTAAAGATAAGTATTATTAGCCCCAATTCTAAAGGTATAAAAATCCAGAGATACTCAAGCCATGTACCAAGGTCCTGCAGTGAAGTATCAGCGTCCAGTATAAAGCAGGCAGTCTGGATGTGGTCTTTACTCTGAACTTTGTGTGCATTGGAGACAATTTGGTGCTGTAGACTGGAGGTGCTAGGGGATTTCAAGTTTTCATGGGGTGGCAACTGAGAAATAAATCATATTATTGGGCATCCTGGAGTTGTTGCTGCCTGGAGGTAAATACTGATTCTACTTCTAACAGTTTATTTAGACCCTTTTTCTGTTGACTTCTTTTCTTCCTCTTTTTCTATGGATTGACAGCTAAGGAGGAGTGGCCACTGATACCAAGCCAGCAGGCCTCTTGTGCTGAACAGTATGTACACATGGAAGCGGAGCTTAGAGACACCAGAGGGAGGCACGCATATGGTGAACTTTCAAATTTCAAATATGGAAAGCATGGTTTCATTCTTTGACCATATTTATGTTTTTCAAATCACATCTGTTATTGGGTTTGCTTTTGTCAAGATTTTCATAGAAAGACTTATCTGTACTAGCTAGCTACCACATTTTTAATTTTTAATAATTAGCAATAAAAATATATGCTAAATAATGAGTAACTAAAATACCGGTAATTAGTAATACATGCTCACTGTAACAGATTTGTATAGGTCAAAAAATGTTTCACTTGGATCACAAATTTAAAGGTAAATACAAATCCACAAAAACTACTGGTGGAAAACATTGGCAATTATTTCTCTTTTCAGTACTGGCAATTAAACCCAGGGTGCTTTACCACTGAGCCACATCCCCCATTTTGTCACAGGATCTCACAAAATTGCCAAGGATGGCCTTAGATTTGCCTGCTGAGTTGGCCTCCTAAGTAACTGGGATTGCACCATGCCCACCTAAAACACTGATGAATTTAAATAATAATTTTGGATTAAGAACAAGACTCTAGGAATAAAACAACATCTATAACAATAAAGGAAAACATCAATACATTAAATTGCACAAAATCTTCTCATAAAAATATACCATAAAGGGGCTGGGGTCATGGCTCAGTGGTAGAGCGCTTGCCCCTCACGCGTGAGGCACTGGGTTCGATCCTCAGCACCACATACAAAATACGTACATAAATAAATAAAATAAAGGTTGTTTAAAAATATATATATACCATAAAAACTAAGAGAATTAACAAAAACAATTTATAATACCTATGATAAATAGCTCTTTTAATTACTATACAAAGATCTACTTCAAGGGGCTGGGGCTATGGCTCAGCGGTTGAGCGCTTGCCTCGCATACGTGAGGCACTGGGTTCCATCCTCAGCACCACATAAAATAAATAAAGATATTGTGTTCATCTACAACTAAACAAAATATTTAAAAAAAAAAGATCTACTTCAAATTAATAAGAAAATTATAACTATGAATATAACAAATTATAACTAAATAGAAATTTTGCAAAGGATATATTACAAAAGAGCACATAAAATGCTTTGAATTCACTCATAAATAAAAATATTAATATACTAATGTAATCTTTTTTTGATACCAAAGATTTAAACTTTTTTTAGTACTCAGTGTTGACAAGGATGTGAAAATGTGACCTTTTAGAAGGCATCATAGTAGTATTTATGAACATTTTAAATTATCAGACTTTTTGATCAAATAATTCCACTAGGAATTCATTTCATGTGTATATTAATACAGGCAAACCATAATATGTATGCCATTGTGCCACTGTTTATAAATAAGGAAAAATTGCAAACCTAAATGTTCTTCAGCAAGAGAAAGGATAAATCAACTTCATGTTTCTCTTCCACAAAATACTACCCAGTATTTAAATAATGAAACAACAATAAACATGCTTACTTAGCTGGGCATAATGGCATGTGCCTATGGTCCTAGGTCCTGTTGAGACCTATGAGTTTAAGATCAGCCTGGGAGTGTAGTGAACCCCTGCCTCAAGGGAAAAAAATGTTTACTCGGAAAGATGGTCAGAACATATTATTTAGAGGGAAAAGCCATTTATAGTACAATATGGATGGTACGATCCATGTAGGTATGTGTATATTACAATATACACATGTATCAATTAGAATGTCTTGTTGTAAGTAAGCAGGAAAGCATGGAATATATTGGATTCTGTAATTGGAAGTATAGAGGTTGGCTGGGTTTAGGGTTGGTATTAGGGGCTTAGTCTAGTGGCCCAATTTGGTTTCCATGATTCTCCTGGCTCAGCCTCCACTAACTCCTCATCCAACTGGTTCCTTCAGTAGAGCTCACCTCCAAGCTTGGTGTGTTTGAGGGGAAACCCCCAGAAAATTTCCCTTTGCATCTTATTGCTCTAAACTAGGTCATGGTAGTGACTTATGTACCCATTCTCCACCCAGTCCTAGGACAGGCAAACATCTGCACTAATTGCTTAGCCCTGGAGAAATCATTACTTGCAAGGAAGAAAAACTGAACATGATTGTCTGAGACAAATCAGTGTTCAGCTAAGAATTGGGGCTCACCAGATGACTTGGCAAGTATACATAGAATGGAATGGGTCAAAGGACTGTAGTGGTAGACACAGACTTTTAATTTTTACTTCTTAGTCTTCTACGCTACTCATTTCTTTTTAATATAGTTGCCTGTGTCTGACTCAGAATCTTAGTAGGAATTATAAGAACAGATGGTGTACTCAAAAAGGTTTAATAAAGAGATTTTAATGAAAAAACTGTTTACTAAGGTGTGGGCAAGTTTCAAAGAACAGAAAAAGGGGTGGTGAAGCATGCAGGGACTAGAAGCAGCAAGAAGTTATCCTATGTCTAGACCCAAAGTGGGGAGGGGGAGGAAAGGGAAGGAAAAATGGTGATAAGGGAGCCTAGGATGAGTTGTTGCTAAGAAAAAGACTGAAAAGCAGCTTCCACCTGAGCAACAGTGAGGCAGGAAGGCAGTGCTAGTGTGGGGAAATAATTAAATACCCCTTGTCCTCCAGTCTCCTGTTGATGTTTCCCATTAGCCAGTCCCAACCAGAAATCCAAGCTCAATCCATAAGATGAGGCAAACTACAGAGGTCAGCTTCCTGGATGTAGAGCAGGGGGCGAGTGATGGAGAAGAGATCCTGTGGGGGCAGGGGTACACAGATGGGGCAATCAACCAAGATAGCATATTATTTGAAAACATTAATACTTGTGTTGGTTAGTTTTCCATTACTGTAACAAGATGCCTGAGACAATCAACTTATAAAGAGAAAAGGTTTATGTTGGCTCACAGTTTTGAAGTTTCCAGTTCATGGTTAGTTGGCCTGTTGCTTTGGGGCCTGCAGTGAGGCAGCACAACATGGCCAGAGGTGCGTGGTAGAGGAAATCCTCAAATCATGACCAGAAAGCAAAAAGGACAGAGGAAAGGGAAGGGGTCCCAATATCATCTTCAAGGGCACAGCCCCAGTGACCTGACTCCCTCCCACTAGGCCCCACCTCTTAAAGGTTCCACCACAACCTAATAGTGCTGTGGGCTAGACACTGAGTTTTTAACACGTGGGACTTTGGAGGACCATATCCAAAACATAGCAATGCCTTTTTTAAATAAAAAAAAGTGTGAAATCATTTGGCATATTTCAAATGAATAAACCTTGAGATATTACGCTCAGTAAAATAAGCCAGTCATGAAAAAATAAATAGTGTATAATTCCACTTATTTAAGGTAACTGAAATAATCAATTCATAGAAACAAAGTAGAGTGGTGGTTGCCATGGAGAGGAGGGGAAAATGGAGAGTTGTTAGAATGGGTAGAGAACTTCAGTTTTGCAAGATGAAAAAGTTCTAGAGACCTAGGACTCTTGGACGACAATGTGAATGCACTTAACATTACTGAACCAAACATTTAAAAATAGCTACAACGGATTCTGACCAATCTAATAATTGTGTAGAGACATCTCGTTTTAATTTACATTTCCCTAATGATGGTGGAGCATCTTTTCTTGTGCTTATTTGCCACTGAATATCTTTTTTGGTGAGATGTCCATTCAGATCTTTTTTCCAGTTTTTAAAAATTTGGATTGTTCATATTCTTATTGCTGATTGTTAAGGGTTTGTTAAAGGACATGAGTCCTTTATCAGGTATGTCTCTCCCAAATATTTTCTTGAAGCCTGTGGCTTTTCTTCTCATTCTCTTAACAGCGTCTTTTGCAAAGCAAAAGGTTTTAATCCAGCATATCAATTATTTCACTAACAACACCAAATGCTAAGAAGGATGTAGAGCAGTGAGAACTCTCATTCATTCCTTGTTGAATGCAAAATGGTACAGCTACTTTGGAACACAGTTTGGCAGCTTTTTACAAAATGAAAAATACTCTTACCATATGATTCAGCAAACTTGTGTATACATGAAAACCTGCACAGGGATGTTTATGATAGTTCATAATTGTGAAAAACAATTAAAAACAGTTAAAAAATTGTTAAAAACTTGGAAGCAATTGAGATGTCTTGTGTAAGCAAGTGGATAAATGAATTGTGGTACATTTATACAATGGAATGTTATTCAGTTGCTCATCATGGTGATGCTTAATGCCACTGAACTTCAAACTTAAAATGGCTAACAGAGTATCTTTTGTGCTTTGTATGTTTTATCACAATAAAAAGATAAATGTGTAAAGAAGCCAGTCACAGAACAGTACACTCATTTGTAAGAAGTTCAAGGACAGGTAAACCTAATTGGAGGAGGGGGTAGAGTTGCAACAGCAGTCACCTTGGTGGGTAAGGAAAGGATGGTGTGTGTGGGAAGGAAATCGGAGGAAAGTAAAACAAAGTGTACATTTCAAGGAGTCTGAAAAGGGGACAATTCGGGTACTGTTAGCTTGGAAAACCTAGAGTGAAGCTTTTTTTTAGCAAAGGAAAAATCAAATGTATTTTTAGTTTGAGGAACAGATGGAGAGGGAAGGACGACAGTGCAAGAGAGGGAAGAGACGGGTGACATCCAAGGTGTGAGGGGAGAGGACAGAGCAGGCAGAAGTGGGGTCATCCTTGGAAGGCACAGGGACACCTCTTGCTCCGTGACCATGAGAAGCAGCAGCAAGGACGATTGAGGGCTGACAAAGCCAGGAAGGGAAAGAGAAGCAAGCCAAATGGTCTTTCTTCACCATGCTCACCTGCCACCCCTGCTCCCATTCAATATCACCAACATCCTGAAAACTCCAGCCTCTCTGACTAATTTCTCTTTTTGAAAGCAACCTCTGCCACCAACTGCTGTTTTCAAAAACATGTCTATTGAACTTCTTCCCATCTGAATACATAGGCATTTGATTAGAAGACCTCTAAGTCTTATTCAAGATGCAACATTTTGTTATACTATGGATACGAATTTTAGAATAAATCAGTTGGAAAATATATGTATTTTTAATTTCCTCTGTGTCCTGAATTTAATAAATGCAGCTAGGAAATAGGTATCTTATGCCAAAATTCTATTGGAAATACAGAGAGCTATCTGCTTTCCCCACAAAAGTTCTACTTGTTTTTTTTTTAAAGTGGAAACTTTCTTTTCATTCCACAAAGAAAATTGATTTCAGACTTAGATAGCTAAATTAAATACATTCACATGCACTTGATGTATCAAAATTTTGTTAGTAGGAGGAGAATAATTGGAACAAGATTCCTTGTCTATTCAGAACATTGAAGATTTCATTATATTGTACCAGCTCATGATAAGATTCTGGGACAGCTCTAGGATGTGAAGTCTCATTAACTTGGGAGTAGAGGCTTTTGTTGAAGGACAGGCAATATTGTGGTAGAGGCCCAGCTAGAAAAAAAGTAGTTCATCAAAAGTATTCTGAGAAGCCTCTATGGAAAGGCACATAAAGGCAAAATAATGAATGGCTAATGCATGGGAGGGGGGATGGAAATTTTCAATAATATTTAAAGGATGCAAATTAAAATTATACTAAAATCCCACTTTATCTCATATAATTAACAAGGTTTGTACTTAAGGGTAAATTGTAGGGGGAAATATTATGGATTGTTTATAGAATATAAATTGACTTGATTTTTTCAGAAAGCAATAGAACGATGTCAATCAAAAGACTTGATAATGGCCATACCTTTTAAATCAATATTTGTAGTGCCAGGATGCCATTCTTTAAAGAGTTCAGAAAAGTGGATAAAAGCTTTCTCACATAAACATATTCATTAAGGTGCTGATTATGATAGCAAAGTCTAGAAACCTGGATCTCTAGCTATGAGGATTTCAATGAAAGATGTATAAGACAGTAAACTTTTTATAGCCATTTAAAATGTTGACAAAGAATTTTTAATGATGTGAGGGAAATGCTATGTAATAATAAGTGATTCAGTATTATTTCTACTGTGTATGTATAGAAAAAGACGAGAAAACATCAAAATTTAAAGTAGTTATCTCTAAGGGAGAGGGTTTTAGTGATTTTTTCCCCCTTCTTTGTACAGGTTTCCATTTTTTCAAAATAGATGAATTAAAAGTTATTTTTTCATAAAAGAAGAAAGTTCCCTTTGATCATTTTTGGTAATGGTTAAATTTCTGTACTCTGGCACAATTGGCCCAAACATCTAGCTACAGTCAGCTATTCACTCAGCAATATTTACTGAGTGTCGACTGTATACCAGGCTGTACCATATGTGCTGCGAATTAAGGACAGAGTAGATATCCAACCCTCAGACGCAGGCTGACCCCCCGCAACCTTGCATTCTAGCAAGAGCTACAGCATATTAGTTTTCTAAGGCTACCATAACAAAGTACCACAGGCTAGGTGGCTTAAAACAACAGAAATGAATTTTCTCTCAATTTTGAAGGCTGGAAGTCCAATATCAAGGTGTTAATAGGGTTGGTTTCTCCAGAGTCTCTCTCCCTCCGTTGCAGATGGTGGTCTTCTCTCTTTTCCTTCGTATCATCTTCCCTATATGTGTATCTGTATCCAAGTTTCTTCTTATAGAGATACCAGTCATGTTGGATCAGGGTGTCCACCCTAATGGCCTCATTTTAACGTAATTACTTCTATAGATATCATCTCCAAATATAGTCACATTCTAAGGTACTGGGGGTTAGGACTTCAATTTATGAATTTTGGGGTGACGCAGCTCAGCCCATAACCTGTAGCATAGCCATCGCATCAGGAAGGACTTGAAAAGCTGAGACCCATCATTATTCTTGCACTCTCAGCACTTTTGTTAATTTCTAGAAAACAGTATCATGTTGACTATTTTTCAGTACTTGCTGATTTCAGTTTTCCTCAGTGTGTTTGTACATTTTGTGGCTTCTTTATTTCACAGATTAACAGGAATGAAACACATTTTCATCTAGTTTTGATGAAATGCAACTGACATTTAAAATTTGTTTTCTTTGCGGTGTCAGAGAATGAATATTTATTCTTTGATGGCTGATATTACAAAGTCATTCATTATCTTTCAGAGAACAGATTGTGGTGTGAATTGATACCTGCTGAGTTCCCAGATGAGTATGTCATGATTCCCAAGAAGGTTTTGGCTGATTCTAAGTCCCTAGAGCTGTAAACAAACAGAGGTCTGGGGAATGAATAAATTCTGCCCAGGCTAATCGCTTCTCTGTGACTCGTTTTCAATAATATTCAAAATTCAGAAGAATACTTTTTATGATACTGTATAGATTCCAGCTAAATTCATGATCTACTTCCTATGAACCTTTCATTTGTTCTCAAATCCTTCATGACATGCAGCAGACTACAAATAAATTTGTTAAAAATAAAGCAGATTCTGGAGGCTGCATGAGTCACAATTGGAAAATGTTTGTTATATTGCATGCATACATACAATTCATTGCCCTTCCAGTCCAAGAAGGGATGGGATTTTGCATAATCACTTGAGCAGCTGAGGAAAGGTCGGGTGGTCTAGTGATGAAGGGCCTGGGCTATGCAGGCAGCTCCAGCACTTCCCCCTTCCAGGAGGATGGCAACCATGGAGAGAGTGAACTCTTAGAGAGCCCTTGCTATAGTTCTTGCTGCACAGTGATGTGTGCAGTATTTGAGAGCTGCTATTATTAGATTTTGCAGTGCTGACTTCCTGTCTTTGATGGGCTCTGGCCTTCTTGCCCTTTTCCCATGCTGCCTTCGGGCTTAACTCTAGTCAGTTACCCAAGGTCTAGTTCAGAGTCAACAGTGAGTTCTCTATGACAACTTTGAGCCCTTCTGTGGGTGACATTTTAATAAAGGACACACTTGACCTTTTATCTACGTGGAGTTCAGCCTCCAGCTTATTGGATCTGCACAATTGCAGTGATCCTCTTTCCTATGGCTAGCAAAATTAAAATTTGCGCAACTTTGGAAGGATAATTTTGGTGTTCTTCCATTAACCTAGAAGTACTTCTTATTCCCCTGGATTCCTTCAAGGCATCTGTGAATAGTCCCTTTAGCAGTCTCTAAGACCACCTGCTCCCTCTTAAGGCTCTTGTGGTCGGTTCATAGGACTCAGTTGGTTCCAACAGGGTAGCCACGTGGTGGCTCTTCTCAGCTGGAAATGCCCTTGTTTTTCTTCCCCAACATTACGCCTTTTTTACTAAAAAATGTAACCTCGAACTTCTGGGATCTTACTGTTATTCCTCTGCCTTGCCCCCGATTAATGCTTATTTACTATTTATCATTTATTTATTAATTTATTAATTATTATTTATTTAATTAATGCTTTATTATTTATTTATTAATGCTTATTTACGTTATGCTCATTTGCCCTTTTGAATTATTGCCTGGAAAATGTGCTGCTTTATTTATATACTTTATGTCACTCAGATTATAGGCTCCTTGACAATAAGGTACACGTCCTTGAATTCTTTTGCAGGTGACCCTACTATTTTAGACATATACTAAAAGTTGCTTATATTGGTTTTCTTAGTACTCCCCAACCCCAATTGCTCTCCTCTAGCTTTTCTAGCTAGTCTTCTTATGTTAACGCAGAGTATCTAGACTTTTCTATCTTCTTTTATCCTGTATCCTCAAGTAGCTTCTGATACTTGTCTTACTTTTTTTCTGCTACCCAATCCATGTTATTCCAGTGAAATTAAAGATGTTTCCCAGAGTATACAAAAGGACAGAAATACACAAAGTGACCCACCCCAAGTAGAACTGAGCCTTTCCTCTTTATGGCTCCAATAGGCTTCTTTATCGCACTTTCTCGGGTTATCTTTCATTTATTTCTCTCTTTTTATTGGATTGTAAGACTATATCCTATTGGTCTCATTAATATCTAGTTCTTGGTCCATTGCCCAGAACACAGTAAGTGCTTAATAAATGTTTATGGAAGAAATGAAAGATTTGCCCATGAAGGTAGTAATACTGGTCCTATTCTCCTTTATTTTCTAAAACCCTAGTTTTAAACTAATGCTGTAATTTGTGGGCGCTGGAGTCAGAATGCATGATTTATACCCCAGCTCTACTACTTCCTAGCTAGTGACAGAGGGCAAATTAGCTTTCGGAGACTAGCTACATCACATATAAAATCTCACAGGGATAGCAGGGTGTGGTGATGCACACCTGTAATCCCACTGGCTCGGAAGGCTGAGGCAGGAAGATTGCGAGTTCAAACCCAGCCTCAGCAAAAGTGAGGTGCTAAGCAACTCAGTGAGACCCTGTCTCTAAATAAAATACAAAATAGTGCTGGGGATGTGGGTCGGTGGTCAAGAACCCCTGAGTTCAACCCCTGGTACCAAAGATAAAAAAAGCTCGCGGGGATGTTGTGAGAATTTTAATACTTAGACCACTACACAGTACATAGTAAACACCTTAGAAATTTATTTTTAAAAGGATATTAAAATGTATTGATATTTGCTTATACACAGAGACCAGGAACATTACTGACACACCATTTATTGAGTATGCAATTCTCCAAAGGCTGTGTATGGGAATAGGGACAGAGTTTTTACTCATATGACTAACCAGCAATATCAGTAAAAATAACATTTTTTTCATAATTACATTTTTTATTTTTAAAAACTATGGTAAATATATATGTCATAAGCTTGCCATTTACCCACTTTGATACAGTTCATACAAGGTAAGAGCATTAAGTACAGTCCCATTATTCTGTAGTCGTCACCACTATTTCCAGAACTCTTTCTATATTGCAAACCTGGAACTATACCATTGAACTCCCCTTCCCCAAGCCCCTGGCAGTTACCATTATATTTAATGTCTTGATGAATTTGACTGCTCTGGGTACTTCATTTTTAAAAAAATTATTGGTTCTTTTTAATTATACATGACAGCATAATCCATTTTGATATACAAGTATTGAATATATCTTATTCTAATTAGAACCTAATTCTTGTGGATGTACATGATGGTGAGCTTCACTGTGGTATATTCACATATGTACACAGCAAAGTTATGTCCGATGCATCCCACTGTCTTTCCTTTTCCTATCCCTCTTCCCTTCCCTTCATTCCCCATTGTCTGATCTATTGCACTTCTATTCTTCTCCTCACCCACCCTCTTATTATGGGTTAGCTCCCACACATCAGAGAAGAAATTCAATCTTTGGGTTTTGGGAATTGACTTATTTCATTTAGCATGATAGTCTCCAGCTCCACCCATTTACCAGAAAATATCATAAAGTCATTCTTATTTATGGATGAGTAATATTCCATGTACCACATTTCTTTATTCATTCATTTATTGAAGGGCATTTAGGTTGGTTCTATAGCTTAACTATTGTGAATTGATATGGTTGCATCACTGTAATATGCTGACTTTAAATCTTTTGGGTATACACTAAGGAGTGGGATAAATGGTCAAATGTATGTACTTCATTTTAGTAAAATCATATGGTGTTTTTCCTTTTACTTCTGGCTTATTATACCTTGCATGTCTTCAAGCTTCATCCATGTTAGAGCACGTGCCAGAATTTCCATTCTTTTAAAACTAAATGCAATTTTTAAAAAATTTTATTGGTTGTAAAACATTCTCTTTCTATTGTTGTATGTTAATGTGTCCTGATTTTTCATAACTGTAGCTAATGAAAATTGAGCTCTGTCTGTATAAAATTATCCAGATTTTTTGAGGCCTCAAATAATAATAGAAGATTAAAGAAGAAGAAGGAGGGGGTGGAGAAAGACAAATCTGGTATTCAAGAAATCTCATTAAAAACATGTCTTTTTGCTTTTACCAGAAACATATATGTATATATATTAAAATGCATCTGAGATTCTATTTGAGAAGCAAAGGAAAAGAGCTGCTACAATGTGAGACTTTGCTGTTGTCTACCACTTATGATTGCCACATCATCTTGGTCAATATATTCACTGACCATAAAAGGTGAAAACGTGCACTTCCTTGATAATATTGAGAATGAGTTGGCAAATGATCTCTGTTCTTTGACATGGGTGGAAAGGTGAAATGGAAGATATTCTAACCTGCCAAGACTTGAGTTAAAGCCCTTAAAACAGGTTCTTTTCCAATAATTGCTAAAACTGGAGAAGGACACCTCTGGCACATATTTTACTTCAGACAGCAAGCTACTGATGAAAAACAGCGAGATATTAGGGAAGGAAAGGGCAAAAATTACATATAACAATCTTGGTACTTGACAATGTATTTTTTAATATGAATGAGAATTCTGATAACAAGCCCAGGAAATTCACGAGGTATAGATGTTCTCTTTTCTTTTAAGGGAAAGAAATTTTAAATTGGATTTTATTTTATTACTCCAGGTGGAAGAAACATTTTTACATTCATTATTTATACTCTGCCTAGCTCAAGAATTATTTGAGGCAATTGAGAGAATATTAAAAATGTAATGTAAGAAATCTGAATAGAATTTCTCCTGCTTGCCTTTCATTGTCCAGGCACTGACCTTTACTTTGAAAATATTAACAGAAATATTCACTAAGAATATAAACTCTGATGACTACAGGGAAAAAGTTTTAGCAGCTTCTGGGATGGCAGTGGCTATAGGTCTTATCTACCTAGGATTGGTCAGTTGAGCTCTCTCTTGTAATTAGTATTTTCTTGGCCAGTAAATAGAGTAGCCAGCCATATGTTCTAGATTTTTTTGGGACAGCCCCAATTAAAACATTCTTTCCTGTTGTTAGACCATGTGTCAGACCATGTGTTCTGATATTTTTATGTAAAATGGGGTCAGCTGAACCAAAACCATTAGTATTTCCCTAATGGGCCTTTTCTTTCAGGGTACATAGAGGCCTATGTGTTTGGGTTGAGGCCTGAGACCTAAGCATTGTTAGAGATGCAGCTGAGGTCTTTGTATATCTGCAAATCCCATAAATCTCAATCTGATTTCTTCAATTGTCTCCAGCAACCTTCCTTCTCCCATCTCCTCCTTCACCTGGAATGTTCTGCCTAGCAATGGATTGCACACAGTCTAATTGTTGTATGTGGGAAAGGAACATTGTCCGAATTTCCCCCACAACTTCCACTGGGCCTCACTCAATGCTAGACATACATACATCAACCCCTGCTTTTTGTTTTTGTTTTTCTTATTAAAGAATGTTTAACTGATTTGTGTGTGTGTGTGTATGTGTGTGTGTGTGTGTGTGTGTGTGTTGTTCAGGGCAGTGATGTCTTTTTTAAAAACTCCAGGACCCTGGGGCTGGGGCTGTAGCTCAGTGGTAGAGCACTTGCCTAGCATGCGTGAGGCACTGGGTTCGATCCTCAGCACCACATATAAATAATAAATGAATAAAAAATAAAGATCCATCAACAACTAAAAAAATATTAAAAAAAAAACTCCAGGACCCTGAATGAACCTGTAAATAGTCTTAATTAAACCCTTACCACATCCTTTCAGAGTTCAAAAGTATATTTTCAGTGTTGGATTTCTGTGTGTGTGTGTGTGTGTTTGTGTGCGTAAACCTAGCCCTTGGCTTCTCATGTGTACTAAGGTAAGTTTTATGCCTTTGTTTTGTTATTCTAGACATATAGCTAGATACCGAGTTTTCTATCATTTCTGTTAATATCCTCACCATGGATACTTGGTGCACTACTTGCTAAACATTGGCTCCATGGAAAACATTTATAAGGGAGACCATTACCCCTACGTGATTTCTAGCAAATCTGCATCCCTCTGTTACTTTCTAGGGGTGCTGGGTTCCTTGTCTCTGTTCAGCAAAGAATTGAAGAACAGGACACAGACAGAGCAAGCAAGAAGTAGGTTTATTGTAAAAGAGACAGACTTCTCTGAAGAGAAAGGGCCCCAGAGCTGGGAATCTGATGGGAGAGTTTTGGCCTGTTTTTTTTTTTTTTTTTTTTTTTGTGGTTTCTGGAATTTCCTCCTTATCTCCTCCCCTCCCCACAGGCCCCTCACTAATATTGATTGGTCCCTCTATCCATGCGTCTATTTTAGTGTTTCTATTGGATCTCCCAATTAGGAGCAAGAGTACAGAAATATCTGTCTGATTGGATTCCGTGCTTGTATCCATGAGCACTTTCATCAAGCAAGAAGTTGACCTCATCAGAAGACCCTCTCATGATCCTTTATTATGGCCCTGCCCCGGATCTCCTCACTTGCCATCTTGCCCTGGCTGCCTAAGCCCTTCTATATCTCCTTCACCTCCTCTAGCTCTTCTCTGCATTCCTACAATAGGCAGAGGGTGTAAGACCAGGGGAGACACAGGCAACTGCAGGAATCAGGTTAACCTCTTCAAAATAGTCACAACAGATGAGATTCAGTAGGCCCAGGGTGGGTTGAGGCCTGTGTATGTTGAAGTGCTCTAGTGGTTCTGACCTCAGAGAACCACAGTTCCAGAACTCTTAGTACCAATTTCTAATGGCACATTTTAAGGTTTCTTATCAGCAGGTCTCAATCACACCACCTTCTCTATCCAATTCCCCTATTTCTTTCAGTATTAGTGCTCTTCTTTTTTCTGGGGAACAGGAAAGTTCAAGAGGATTAATTTGCATAATTGTATGTTTAATGTGTTAGATATATAGGAGTTATTTAAGAACTTGGAGGAGGTTTTGCTCATTAGATGATAAGTTTGCTCTGCAAGCATTTGAAATGTTAAAATAAGAATTGACTATTAAATTTATAAATGCAGTTTCAAATGTTTAAGAAGATTTAATTATCCAAATTTGTAAATGGTGCTGATTTTTATATTTGGTTTCTTTAACAAACGAACTCACCAATTATTAATCAAAGAAATATGAATTATTCTTAATTTGCATATCAAAATTAGCAATTTAAACTCAAGAAAAAAATAGATTTTTCATTTTGTAACTTTAAAAATGGAATTTAATTTACTACCCCAGTATGTATAAATCATTTTTTCTACTCCTAAGGATTCCTTTCTGCTCAAGTCATTAAAAAGAAGAAAACAAACCTCTGACAACATCAAAAGACAGACCTTAGGGCTGGGATTGTAGCTCAGTGGTAGAGCGCTTGCCTCGCATGCATGAGGCACTGGGTTCGATCCTCAGCACCACATAAAAATAAATTAATAAAGGGGCTGTGGCTGTGGCTCAGTGGTTGAGCGCTTGCCTTGCATGCGTGAGTCACTGGGTTCGATCCTCAGCACCACATACAAATAAATAAATAAAAATAAAGATATTGCATCCATCTACAACTAAAAAAATATTTAAAAAATAAATAAATAAATAAATTAATTAATTAATAAAGATATTGTGTCCATCTTCAACTGAAAAAATATTAAAAAAAAAGACCTTAAATATGTTTAAAATTAACTGACATCTTAGAGTCTTTTTATTCCTCAGAGTCCTGAAATTTCTGGAATATAAATGATCCATGAAGCCTTTATCCAATCTGAAGAGAACTATTAGCATTTTTAAAATTCCTTGTTAAATATAAAGTTCTTTGAACCATCAGGTATGGAATATGCAGTACTTTCACATTACAGAATGGAACTTGCTCACTTGGTTTGTAAGTGAACTGTGTTAATGCAAGCATAACACTAAATAAATTATAGCAACTTTTCTATTAGCTGGAAAAAGATCTCATACCTAGCACCCCAACCACTCAATCACTTTTCTTCTTAGGGACAATTTAGGTTTAAAAGAAGGAGAGGGCTGGGGTTGTAGCTCAGTGGTACAGCACTTGCCTAGCGTGTGTGAGGCACTGATCTCAATCCTCAGCACCACATAAAAATAAATAAATAAAATAAAGGTATTGTGTCCATCTACAACTAAAAATATTAAAAAATAAATAAAAGAATCTACAACTAAAAATATTAAAAAATAAATAAATGAAAGAAGAAGGAGAGGAAGAGGAAGAAGAAGAATCTGCCAGCAAATTCCAACACAAATGCAAAACCCAGTTTCTCTGATACTGGGAGAGTTGAAACTCTTTTCTCACTTTCGGACTTTGCACATCTGCTCACATAAAACTGTAAACGAAGCTACTACTACTATGTAGGCACACTATCCTTGATTAAATATCTGGACAGATTGAAGAGTATTTTTTTAGGCTATCACACAACTGGGTCTACAGTGAGTACATAGTAACAAATGACCTGTATGTATGTATGTATATATGTCTGTGTATAATTTTTTGGGGGTGCTGGGGATTGAAGCCACGGGTGCTTTACCACTGACCTACATCCCCATTTCTTTTTATATTTTAACTTTTGAGACAGGATCTCGCTAAGTTGTCCAGGCTGGCCACTTGTGATCCTCTTGTCTCAGCCTCTCCAGTTGCTGCGATTATAGGTGTGCGCCACCACATCCAGCAACAAATGACCTATATCATGGCTTATCATGTAATCCCACACTATCTTTGGCCATGCAGTTTTTAAAAAAATTTTCTTTGGTACATTCTTGCTGTTTATGTTTTGTTTAGGAAAAAAAATGCCTACAACACTACCTTCTGGATCAGTTTAGTGGCAGAGTACAATGTAATTGCAAAACACGCAAAAATTGCCTTGGGCAAGTATTATTTGTGCAAATAAGGATATTTTTTTTTGCTATTGTAAACCAAAATAGAATTCCTGAATAAACTGGATGCTCAAACCAATACTAGATGCAACTATCTTCTATTACTTCAGAGTTCAAACTTCTGTTTATCAGACCCCTTTATGTTTTTTTTGATAGACTCTATTATAAACTCATGTTATGCATTTAAAGCTATCAAATACATGTCCTAATAAAATACTAGTGTTTCCCCGCTCCCACCTCCCACTTCATACTGTTGGAATTTCACTTTTAAAAAGGATTCTTGCCAAGGAAAGTTCGAAAATCCTCTGGTTGACCTCAAGTTAAGGTCCCTAGCTTTCCTGTGGGATTCCAGTCTTTCCACTCTTTATCTTCTGTAATGCTGAAAACACTGACAACGTTATCAATTTTCCTGGAGATTTCATTATATTCCTTCCCTTTTCTATAATCTTTAAAGGCTCTTTGTGGACCACTTAATTAGATGCCATGCTTCCGGCTTGGCTTTTCACGTAGACAGATTGACTTTACTCATGCTCCCCTGAGTCACCCACTAGACCTCCTAGTCTGGCAGAGGTGTGGTGCCTCCATTTCCTTCTCTCCTGCCCTTGACAGGTCCTGCTAATCCTCCTGAACAGAGCCATTACCAACCTCTTAGAACTGCTGTGTGAAACGAAGCCAGTTGCCATCAGCTCTTTTCTAGTCAGCCTGCCTGCTCACTGTGCCCCTCATGTGCCTTGCATTTTGGTTCATTATGTCCTTAAATCTGTGACTTTTTCCCCCTCTTCTCTTTTCATCTACTCTAATTCTTCTTATCCTCCACAGTCCATATACCCATGAGCCCTTTATTAGCATCCTGAGTTCACAGTGATCTTTTCTTCCCACAGATTTACAACTAATTTTGCCTAAGAGGTTTCTTTGTTCCATGGTCTTCCCACCGGAGTCACAAACTTCTACATTTTTTTTTAATTGACAAGCTTGTGAAGACTGTAGGGAGCTCTTTTGCGGGGGTGAGGTACCGGGGATTGAACTCAGGGGCACTCGACCACTGAGCTACATCCCCAGCCCTATTTTGTATTTTATTTAGAGACAGGTTCTCACTGAGTTGCTTAGCACCTCACTTTTGCTGAAGCTGGCTTTCAATTCGTGATCCTCCTGCCTCAGCCTCCTGAGTTGCTGGGATTACAGATGTGTGCCACTGTGCTTGGCAAAAAGAACTCTTCAATGCAATGATAGGACCTGAATTTAGTCTCGATTCTGTCATTTACTGATTCTGTTCTTTTAACCAAATCACTTATACTTTTATATTCTTGCTTTTTCCTCTGTACAAGGGGATCATAATCTCTGTTGTGTTTTTTAAAAATATTTTTTAGTTGTAGATGGACACAATACCTTTATTTTATTTATTTATTTTTCTGAAGATCACACCCAGTGCCCAGCACGTGCTAGGCAAGTACTCTACCACTGAGCTATAACCCCAGTCTCCTCTGTTGTGTTTTGAAATAGAACTTCACTCAACTTCCTTACTGGAGTCACTAGGGAAAAGTGATGGTTGTGAGCCATTCCAATGGAGAAGCCTAGTCTTCTCAACCCATCTGGAGTTACAGGCTGTAGGGATCTGACTGATGAGAACATAGCTCACAAGAGACTGGTGGCTCTTGCTTCTTTTCTACATTCTTTCCCTGGGTGACTTCTCTAATTCCAAGGGCTCTAAATACTTTTCATATACCAGTGACCTCCAAATGTCTGGGACAGCCTGGACCTCTCTACTAAGCTTCATTGCTATATTATCTAAATGGACTTTTCTCTTGGGAGGTCTCACATGCTTCTCAAACTGCACAATTCAAATGGAATTCTTGCTTACTCCATAATCTTTCCACTCCCATCCAGGGTCATATCTGATCTATTTCTCTTACATCATTTTAGTGAAATGGCTCAGGTCAGAATTCTGAGACTCCTCTCTAATGCTTCTTTGCTATATCCAATCTCTCACCAACTCTATTCGCTCTTAAACATATCACAAATTTGTCCCTTCTTTGTCTTCTGCTACACTCTTGTCCAAGTTACCATTATCCTTTGATTATACTTGCAAAATTCTAACCTGTCTGGCCATTTGTACTTTAATGCTCCTTCAATACATTATTTACTCAGCAATCATTGGTATATTTTGTTGTTGTTTTAACAGTGCTGGGGATCAAACCCAAGACCTTGTCCATATCAGGAAATGTTTTACCACTGAGCCTCATCTCTACCCCATTTGACTTTTTTATTTTGAGACAGGGTCTCACTAAGTTGCATAGGTCCTCGCTAAGTTGCTGAGGTTGGCTTTGGCTTTGAACCTGTGAACCACCTGCCTCAGCCTTCCGAGCCATTAGGATTACAGGCATGCGCCATCACACCCAGTGTCCCTAGCCCTTTGTATTTTTTTTTATTTTGAGGCAAGGTCTTGCTAAGTTGCTCAGGGCCTTGCTAAGTTGCTGAGGCTGGCTTTGAACTTAGCATCATCCTCCTGCTTCGGCCTTCTAAGCTGTTAAGATTACAGATGTGTGCCACCATGCCCAGCCATGAAGGATTTTTTAAAAACCCAAATCTTATCATGTCTAATCTTATCCTTACATTTTACATTCCAAGTAAGTCCAAACTGCTTCCAAGTGGCTACTAAGGGCCTTTGTGATCTGGTCCCTGCTTACTACTCCAATGTCATTTCACAAGTTTCCTGTTCTCCTGGATTCCTTTTAATCTTCCTGACCTCTCAGATCCTCCAGTACACCAAGCACTTTACTACCTTCTGCCTGACAGCTTTCCCCTCACCAAGGTTCTAACCTGCTAAGACTTAAGTCAAAGATCTTAAAACAGTTTTGTTTCCCAATAATTGCTAAGAATTTAGTAATTGACACTCCTCAAGGTGTTTAAAAGCCTTTCCTATTCCTCTATTCTAATACAGTCTGGTTTTTTTGTTTTTGTTTTTGTTTTTTGTTTTTTTTGGTACCAGGGATTGAACTCGGGCCACTCGACCACTGAGCCACACCCCCAGCCCTATTTTGTGTTTTATGTAGAGACAGGGTCTCACTGAGTTGCTTAGTGCCTCGCCATTGCTGAGGCTGGCTTTGAACTCCTGATCCTCCTGTCTCAGCCTCCCAAAGTACTGGGATTACAGGCGTGCGCCACTGCGCCCGGCTCTAATATAGTCTTTAGCACAAGATGCATCTGTACTTTTATTTGTGTGATTATTTGTTTGTCTTTCTCCCCTCTGGACTATAACAGGAGGGCAGGAACCACTTTTCACTAATACCTAGCTTGCCACCATGTCAGCATGCTGACAACTAGGACCAAGAGATTTATAGGGTCTCAGAGAAAAACGTTCTGTGAATTTTACCTCCCTGGCCTCCTACAGCCATCCCTCTTGCTTGGGTTGTGCTGGATAAACATTACCAAATTCTACCTTCCCGCTTCTTCAGATCCTTTGCCCTTCTAATAAGTCTGTATGATTACAAGGCATTTCATTGCTTCAGACAGATTATAGTGCCATTGATTGGATAATAGAAATACTCTACTAAGAATAACAATGATCACACCACGCACATTTGTATCATGCTTTAGGATATTCTAAGTGCTCTTAATGTCTACTATCTCATTTAATCTAAGGTCTGCATCTGAAGATGTATTTCACTACCTCATTCCTTTGGATAGTTTCCAAAGCTGTATTGATAGGAGCTTATATCTAGTTCATCACTGAAGGAAGGATGACTTTAGTTGACGGCTGAATATATGCTTTTTGATGTTAACTTTTGGTAGTTTCATCTCAAGACAGTGACCTTTTACCTAAACTTACCCATTTACCTAAACTTACCCATACTCAAATTCTGGGGACTCAGTCGGGCGCGGTGGCTCAAGCCTGTAATCCCAGCACTTAGGGAGGGTGAGACAGGAGAATCGCGAGTTCAAAGCCAGCCTCAGCAATGGCGAGGTGCTAAGCAACTCAATGAGACCCTGTCTCTACATAAAACACAAAAAATAGGGCTGGGGATGTGGCTCAGTGGTCGAGTACCCCTGAGTTCAATCCCAGTACAAAAAAAAAAAAAAAATTCTGGGGACTCTTACTATATGTTCCTGTCACTTTACTGACTATAATTCCTTTTGGTATTCTTGGGACAGATAACTGAGGTACTACTAACTCATATGTATCAAATGTGTATTCTATACCAGATAAAATCCTAAATTCTTTACATTCATGAATTTATTCCAACTTCACAACTGTCTGAGCCATAGGTTGCTTTGTCAGATCCCCTTAGAAAGAGAGAAATTAGGACACAAAGAGGCTATGTCATTTGTCACCTTGTTAGTAAAAGGGGAACTTGGAATGTGAACTCACAGGTCTGACTCTAGAGTCTAGGCTCTTTTGCAGCATATATGTGAGTGTTTGTTCTTTAATGACATTATTCTTTAATGACATTATTCTTTAATGTATTCACCAGCACTTCAAGCAGTGCTTACTGTGTGCCAAGCATTTGGCATGCTGCAGACACATAGCTTGCACTCTAGTGAGGAAGATGGGTTTGAACAAATGATTAATGTGTTAGGAAATCCCACACTGTGCTGTGGGATCATGGAACAGAGGGACCTAGACTAATCTGTAGGTCAGGAAGTCCTCCCTGAGGAATGATGTTGGCTGAGGTCTGCAGAATGTGTGTGTATAGGTTAAACAAAGTGGGGCTGGGCAGTCCATGAATGCTTGAACAACTAAGAGAAGCCAGGACCTGGAGTTTCTAGAATAAGGAGGCAGGAGGGATGAGGTGATGCTGGAGGACCAAGCACCAGTTCCCATGGAAAAGGGCCTCAGATGCCACAGTAAGGGTCTTGGATAGCTAGATTTGAAGACAGGCAGAGCTTTTGAAAGACTGCTCCAGCTTCAGTGAAAAAAAGGCAGTGATTTGTTGGGGAATGTCTTGGTCCATTTTATTTTGCTGTGACAGAATACATGGAAGTGGGTTATTTATTAAAAAAATAAAGAAATTTATTCTCAGTGTTCTGGGAGTTGGAAAGTCCAAGAGCACAGCATTGACATCTGGAAAAGGCCCCTGAGCTATTTCATAGCATGGGAGAAGGGCAAGAAAGCATGTACAAGAGACAAGCAAGAGCTGGGTGTGATGATGCATGCCTGTAATCTCAGCACTTTGGGAGGCTGAAACAGGAGAATCACGAGTTCAAAGCCAGCCCCAGCAATGGCAAGGCACTAAGCAACTCAGTGAGACCCTGTCTCTAAATAAAACATACAAAAAAATAGGGCTGGGGATGTGGCTCAGTGGTTAAGTACCTGAGTCCAATCCCAGGTACCAAAAAAAAAAAAAAAAGAGAGAGAGAGAGAGACAATCAAGAGAGGGTTGAACTTGAATTTGCTATTATAATAACTCTCTCCCATGAGACCTGAGATAATGGTGTTAATCCATTCATGAGAGCAGACCTTTCATGGCCTAATCACCTCTTAAAGGCCCCACCACTTAATATTTTTATAAGGGCAATTAAATTTCAACATGAGTTTTGAAGTTTCAAATCATAGCAAGAGGTTGTTGTAGTCTTGCTGAAGAGAGAGGCTGGTGGAGGGAGCAAAAATGGTAGCAGTGGAACTGTGAGGGAGTGGATGGGGTCAAAACGTACCCAGGAGGGAGAATGGACAGAATTTGATGATTGATTGGATGGGAAAGGTAAGAGGAAAGGAATCAAGTTTTCTGACTTGAACAAAGTTTTGACAAAAAGAAATGGAAACAGATTTGGGTGAATGGATTGATGAGATGATGGATCTGATTTCAGGGTGTTGAAATAGAAGTGTGTGTGTCCATCCAGTGTTTGGATTATAAGGGTCTGAAGCTCAGTGTAGAATAGTTAGCAATATAATTAATATAATCTCTTTAGTCTTAAAGTGGACATTTTTCACCTTCACTTTCTAAAAGTAAAATGTGTCTTAAAATTAGTTTGTCTATTAAAAATGTTTTGTCTTCTGAAAATTATTAAATTCACGATAAACTATCATCAAATGAGAATAGCCCATAATAACCTAATTAATTTGTACGTAATGGTGTTTTGAGAAATGAGAGGAGACTTTAAAACATCCCTTTGTCTTGAAGAAAGATAATTAACAAAGGTAAAACTCAGCACTAGCCCTGAATTTTGGCACAAATGCCAAATTTGTAAAGTCCAACTTAATGAAGCTTTACCACAATTGTTAGCAGGCTTGAAGTGTTTGTTCTTTTTAAGTAAGTCCAAATCATTCCTTCCTCCATTTCTACCTCCAACACAATTTTGCTTACACCATTAACTTGATTAGCAGCCTCTGTCTACATATTACAAAGGTATGCTTTGTCAACCTCAGATAGAATAATATGCCTAGGAACTTAATAGAGTTTTTCTGAGCATAAAATGCTGCATCTTTTACTGTAATTGCCCCCACCCTCAGCCACCTAGGTGGGAGAAGATTTATAGAAAGAGAAAACTTAGTTTAGCAGAAGAAATTTCAGACATCCTTTTCTCAAATTTTACATCATCTACTGACTCTAAGGTGGTTTTTGGCCAATATACCATAATATTTCCAATATTAATTTAATATTCATAAGGATATATATAACCTTTCCAACTAGATTTTTACCTGGTAATGGTGGAAACACTTATAGCTACTCTTGTGAAGCTTTTTTTATTTTTTTTTACATACTGGAAATTAAACCCAGGGCCTCATACAAATTATGCAAGTGCTCTACCACTGAGCTACACCCCCAGGTATAGCTACTCTCTTTAATCCTTAGCTTCGGGCTTTTTACTGATTTCCTACTCCCTTTCTTCTAGCCCTATCTTAGTTGGACTCTCCAACTAAGACCTTTTAGATCTCACAGAGACTAACCACTGGCATAACAAAGGCACAGGAGACTTTAAAAAACAAATTATTAACTTTAATTTGTTTAAGTTGTTATTAACTTTAATTATTAACTTGTTCTATGAAACTGGTATTACCCTACCATCAAAACCAGATAAAGATATTACAAGAAAGAAAAACTACAAACCAATATCTCTCATGAACATAAATGCAAAAATTCTCAAAACATTAGCAAATCAAATCCAACAATGTATATTTTTATAAATATACACCATGAACAAGTGAGATTTATTCCAAGTATGCATAGCTGGTTCAAAATCTGAAAATTAATCAATATAAGGCAATAACCACATCCACAGTTTAAAGAAGAAAAATTACATGATCATATCAATTGATACAGAAAAATCATTTGACAAGGGGGCTGGGATTGTAGCTCAGCGGTAGAGCACTTGCCTCGCATGCGTGAGGCCCTGGGTTCGATCCTCAGCACCACATACAAAGCAATAAAATAAAGACATTGTGTCCATCAACAACTAAAAAAATATTTAAAAAAAAAATCATTTGACAAAATGCAACACCCATATTATGATTAAAAACTCTTAGCAGACTAGGAACATAGGGGAACTTTCTCAACTTGATAAAGAACATCTACAAAAAAATTTATAGATAACATCATAATTAATGATGAGAATCTGTATGCTTCCCCTCTAATATCAGGATAAAGGCAAGGACAGCCATTGTTACTGTTGCTTTTCAACAATGTACTGGAAGTCATAGCCAGTAGTATAAGACAAAGAAATGTATATAGATTAAGAAGGAAAAATTAAAACAAACCTTTATTAATATGTAAAGAGAGGCACTTGAGATCTCTTTTAGAATTTGTAGACTTTTCTTATTGCATATTTTCTGTTTCAAAGATATCTGCTCTTATCTTTAATATTGCTTTCCTTCTAATCCCTTTGAGTTTAGGCTATTCTTTTGCTAGCTTCTTAAGATGGAAGTTGAGACCATGTGGGCTATTACCACACCTGTACCCAGATATTTTAATATGTTATGTTTTTATTATTATTTAGTTTATTTTTTTATTTTTTGGATTTCACTGTGATTTCTTTTCAGCCCTACAAACTATTGAAAAATGTATTGCTTAATTTCCAAACATTTGATGGGAATTTTCTAGTTATCTTTTTAAAATTTATTTCTAGTTTGGTTCCATTATAGCCAGACAGCATACTTTGTATGATTTCAAATTTCTGAGACTTGCTTTATGGCTTAGCATATGGTCTATTTTGACAAGTTTTCATGTGTTACTGAAAACAATGTGTATTTTGCAGTTGTTGAGTACAGTGTTTTATATATTTCAATTAGGTCAACTGTCTTGTTCAAATCTTCTCCATCCTTACTGATTATTTGTCATTTGTTCAACAGATATTGAAAGAGTGCTAAAATTTCCAATCATGATTGTGGATTTATCAAATTTTCCTTTAGTTTTGCCCACTTTGCCTAATATATATTCAAACTATGCTTTTTTTTTTTACAAATTATTTATGTATTATAAGATTTTAGTTGCATACAAATTTAGACTGATTTTACTGTTAGTTGATCCTGTATCATTATGAGATATCCCTCTTTATCTGTAGAAATATTTCTTGCCTCGAAGGCTATGTTGTCTGCTATTAATGTAGTATACTAACTTTCTTTTGCTTTATGTGGTTTATTTTTTTCTATTCTTTTTCTTTATAACTTTGTGTCCTTATATTTAAGTTGAATCTCTTCTAAATAACCTATAGAGTTTGCTTTTATATCCAAAAGAAATCTTGGTCTTTTAACTGATAATCCATTAACATTTAATGTAATTAAAGCTGTGCATGCGGTATGTGTCTGAAGTCCAGCTATTGGGAGGGCTGAGGCAAGAGAAGCACTTGGGCCCTTGGGTTTAGGCCAGCCTGGGCAACAGAGCGAGACCCCATCTCTACTCAAAACAAGCAAAACATTGAATATAATTATTAAAATATTTATGGGTACATCTATTCTCATTTGTTTCTATTTCTATCTTATTTCACTCTTCTTGCTTTTGGGGGAAGGGAAGAACCAAGTATTTTTATTATTTCCTTTTTTGTCCTATTTTAGCATATTGGTTATTAGCTTTATGAGGCTCTGGATTATTTTATATTTTCCTAAAATAGAGGCAGACAGAATGCAAGTGAATCACCTTAATCCTGTCAGGCTAAGTTTGACGCTTCATTAAGGTGAGGCCGTTTCATTTTTGCCATTATTACAAGGCTGTTGTCTTTTGGGGAGTCTCAGCTAGAAGCCTGGGTATTGCTAGTCTACCTGGGTGGGACTCCTACCGCTCTTTTCAGTAGCACAGTGCTGCAAAAACCTTGCACAGCTCTTCAGCCTCCCAGCTGCTGCCTTCACTTCCTTTTCTTGCAGCCTCTGCCTGTGCTTCCTCAGCATAGAAATTGGCAAACATCTCAAGGGTAGAGTTCTGGGTTTGCTTCTCTGCCGTTCTCTCTGAGATTTTACCACCACAGCCTGGCCACATTAGCAACTTTGAATAGCGCTCTGCCTCCAGCTCAGTGGAATTGCTGCTTGCTCTATTTCCTGCCCAGGTGAATATGAAGCTTACTTGGATATGGCTGCCTTGTCTTAGACATCATCTGCATTAGTCCCTTTCCAGTGCCTTCAAATGATTATACTATATGTTTTAGCCACTTTGGCCAGATGTTTTCAGCAGGAGCATTGGCTCAGTATAAGCTATTCTGTTATGGTTGCAATCAAAAGTTGTCTTCTTTCATAATTTGGCATACTATACAAATTTTTTAAAAGTCTGAAAGAACTCCAGAGACTGAAATAAAGAAGCAACAAAAGCAAAAACTAAATTGTAGGCTACAGAACTTCAGTCCTAAGACCATCCTCAAGACTTTCGGGCTCACCATTATGTTTAGAACAAATGCCCTTTCCTTTCTCATCTTCAGTTATGTTCTCTGACAAGAACTTTATACTTGAACTGAGAAATCTGAGGTTTGTTCTCTAGATTTCTAAATAAAAACCATGTGATCCTGAGGGATATCAGGTTGAGCAAGTAGATCAGGGGAAGGGGAGGTAAAGAGAAGTTACTGGGAAATGAGATTGATTGAATCATGTTATGTGCATGTACAAGTATGGCGTAGTGAATCCCACTAGTATGAATAATCACAATGCATCAAAAAATAATTTAAAAAAAGAAGGTGGGACTGGGAGCCAGGAAGCTTGAGTTTGAAGCCATCACTTGTTTGTGGCATGAACTATCACTTTATTTACAGGGGTTCCAAGATTCCCCAATGGATGCTTGAAACTGTGGATAGTACCAGACCCTATATATACTTTTTTTCCCCTATGCATACACATCTTTGATAAAATTTAATTTATAAAGTAAGCACAGTATGAGACTAATGTAACTAAAAATGCAATTATAAAAATTACTGTAATAAAAGTTATATGAGTGTTTAAAAAAATGTGACCCTGGACAAGTCTTTTCCTTTTCCCACTTTGGTTGTATTATTAGTCAAGAAGAATGGCATTAATGCTTGCCTGACCTAAGTTCTTTCAGGAGCAAGCAGAGTGTAGTGAGTAAAGAAAGACCATATAAAGTGGCTTCTCCATCTTCCTAACAGTGTTGTATGAGTTCAGCCTAACCCTGAAGGCAAGGTTCACAGGGTGCCTACCTATAGCGATGTGAGTGATTTAACAGTTTTCTAGTTCTTGACAATTTCTTCTCATGCTCTATTTTTCTTTATTCTCCTTAAGTAGAGCTGTGGATTAGACAAAACTGTGACCGCTGTTTCCTCCCCCGTCTAGGTCAAATGGTCCTGCTCAACCTCTAGAATAAAAGACAAAATAGGTGTTTGAGTGGGATGCTGGTTTCGGGAGAGCAGGCTGGCCTGGTGGGCCTGACTGGAGAAGATTCTCTGTGGACAAGCTAGAGAGGAACCCAAACTATCAGAAAGGTTTGGATCAGTGTGGAGTCTGAACAAAAAGGGCCAGAAATGTGATTCAAAAGTGAAATGGCATTAAGTTTGAATAGCCAGATTGGTGTGTTCTTGCAACTAGAATGACCTAAAATGACTGAATTATTGGACCTGATGGGACGGAGCTTCCAAGGCACAGTCTTGCTTTGTCTCTGATTATTTTTCCTGGACTTTATCTTTGCCCAGTCCCCTTCTGGTGGATCATATCATCCTTTATGTATTTTACCAACTTCAGCCTGGCCGATGTTCCTGTTGGTCACTTCATGGTCCCCTTACATCTTTGCACTCAGATTTTATGTTCTCTTTGACAGCCTGGCTCTTAGAGCATGGCTTTCTATTTCCGAATTTGGGGTGAAGACCTTGTTATAATCCCCATGTCCTGATTGCACAATGAACCTCATAACCTTATCTCCTGACCCTCTCATCAGTCTGGAATGTTATCACTTTCATTTCAAAGAGGTGGAAACTGAGGGTCACAAAGGCTAAGGCATCTGCCCAAGGTCACAAAGCTTAATGTTTCAGAGCTTGTGTTCAAACTCAGGTCTGGGTCTCCAAACTCAGAGATCAGCCTGCTGCTGCTGCAGAATAAGTACTGGATGAATAAATTCCCCTAAATCCTGAATCCACCTGCAGAGAAAATGGGAACTAAAGAGAAAAAAAAAGTGATATAGTCAAAGAACCCCCCCAGTCTAGCATTCTTTCATGTCTTTATGCCTTAATTTATGTTCCTCCTATTAGAATTCCATTTGTTCATGTTTATTAAACACCTACTATGTACTAAGAACATAGGAACACAAGACATAATGTCTATAGTCTAGTAAAACTACAAATTGGTATAACCTCTAAAATGGTAATTTAGTGATATTTTTCATCTTTCAAATATTCATAACTTTTGACCAGCAGTTCTACTTTAGGAATTACATATATGCATAAAGCCTACAGTCTAATGGGAATATTGACAAAGACATAAATACATGCAAAGTATATGGTCCCAAATTGAGATAAATGTATTATGAAGGAAAAAAGTGGTCCATCAGTCAGGGTTCTACCAGAGAAACAGAGCCAGTATTTACATACACATGGCATGTAGGGAGAGAGAGAGAGAGACAAGAGTTGGCTTAGGTAGTTGTGGGGCTGGCTAAGCAGATCTGAAGTCTATTGGGCTGGGAACTCAAGCAAGAGCTAAAGCTAGAGAGGGGAATTTCTTCTTTCCCAGGAAGACTTCAGTTCTGCTCTTAAGGCCCTTAGGCTGACTGGATGAAGCCCATTCATATTAACAAGAATAATGTCCTTTTAGACAGAATCATTTTAAGCTGGTGTTAATTATGCCTAATCTTCACAGCCACACATAGGTTAACATCTGCTTAAAGAACTGGGCTCTAAAGGCTAGCCATGTTGACATATCAAACAAACCAACACAAGAGGGCTAAAAATACGTTGCTTCAGAAACAAAATCTAATCCAACTACTTTAAACAGTAAGGAAATGTGTTGGCCTATGGGACAAGCAATCCAGAAAGTGGCTGGCTGCTTTGGCTGTGGCAGTCTACACGCCCTCGTCCCTTTGAAGGACTCCAGCTCGGGCTGCTTGACAAGATGGCTGCCACAGTTTCCAGGCCTCATCTCTCACACAAGGAAGAGAGAAACCATCACTCCCTGTGACTGGGAAGATTTTCAGATGCCTCAAGCAAATCTCCTTTCACATCTCATTAGCCCAAATTGGGTCACGAGTCCTTATTTGGGACCATCTCTCTGACTAGGGAATGGCATGCACTAACAGGCTTGGTGTTGAGGGACTGAGTCAGTCCCCAGTGAGAAGAATGGGTGACTATGATCCCTCAGGCCAGGATCTCCTCTACTTTTTACAAGTCATAATGCTTGTACAAACAGGAATGGCTCAAAGCAGCCCTCCTAGAACTCCAGAGGGCCCAGCCATCCCTGGCTGTCGCAAGGGATAAATATCTTTGTATACCAGTGAGTGGAAGGTCATTTATTGGGTTAGACAAATTCCTCCCCTGGGAGTAAGATCCATTCCCAAACAATGAGACTTCTACCCAATGTGGGAATGAGCGGAATGGCTATTGAGAAGACATGGGTAGTAAGGAGAAGGTCCAGCAATCCTAGATGTTTCCGAAGGTTCTGGTTTCAGTGACTGGGTAGATGCCAGTGGTTTGCTACAGCTGCATTGTGTCAGCTCACAAAAACCAATTGCATGCACCCTGCCCCAACTCCATGTTTGGTGGTGAGAATATTTACACCACAGAAATTGACAAATGATATAAATCAGTGCTTTTTATAATGGGGGAGTGGTAGTTGGCTGTTAGTCCCTTATCAGCACAGCAGTGGTAGTGCCGTGCCCCGAATGAGAGGTGCTCTGGACAGTCTTGGTCTTTAGTTCCCTGATGGAATTCTGCACATCCTTTTCGTCGTCGTCATGAAGTTGATGTGAAATTCACATTAACAAAATTTGCTATTCTTTTCAACTTTTTAAAAGTTCACTCAAGCTCATGTATTATTGCCTCTTTATTCCTCATTATGATATTCTATTTTATTTTTGAGAAGGTAATACATTTATGTGGCTCAAAATGCAGAAGGTACAGAAAGAGATACAATTAAAAAAAATACCCCCAATTCTTTGCCACAGACATCCAATTTCCTTTCCTAGAAAAAAACCAATGTTTTTTGCATATTTCCAGAAAGTTACACAATAAACAAGTAAACAAATATTTAGAATATCTTCAAACACATAGGTGTACGTGTGCACATACATACACATGTACACACACGGAAATACTGCTGTGACTTTACTTTTCTTCATGTAACCAAGTATCTTAGAGATTGTTCCACATCATTACATACAAAATGTCCTTATTCTTTTTTACAGCTGCATAGTAATCCACATGCCAATAAACGCGTTGTGAATGCTTTTGTCCATACTTTCTTTGCATGTGTGTAAGCATGTCTGGAGGGTAAAGTCCTAAGTAGAACTGTTGGTCAAGGTTATGCACATTCACAAGATAAAAGACATTGCTAAACTTCCTTCTGCCAAGCTCATGCCCATTTATATGCTTACTAGCAATGGGGAAGAGGCTTGTTTTCTCTCAGCATTACCCAAAAATTATGTTATCAGACTTTTTATTCTTATCCATCTGATAGACAAAGAATGATAAATCATTGTAATTTAAATTTCCTTTCTTTTTAAGTGAGGTTGAGCATCTTTTTTATATGTTCATGAGCCATTTCTATTTCCTTTGTGACTGCTTATATCTTTTTTTCATTTTTCCCCTTGTGGGGTATTTGGCCCTTTTAAAAAAAATTGTATTACATGGTAGGAGCTCTTTTCATCTTTCATCTGAAGGAAGTTGCCCTTTTGTGTAAGAGTAGTAAACACTTTCTCCCCCATTTTTTATTTGTCTTTTGATTTTGTGTCTGGTGGGTTTTCCTATGCAGTTTAAAAAATGTGTAATTGAAACTATCAAAGTTTTCTTGTCTGGCTTCTTGGATTTATTCTAAAAACTGTCAAAAAATTTAACACTTCACCAAAGAAATACAATTGATCAACAAATATATGAAAAAATGTTCAACATCTTTAGCAATTACAGAAATGCAAATCAAAACTACTCTAGGATTTTATCTCACTCCAGTCAGAATGGGGTAATTATAGGTAATTATCAAGAATACAAGCAACAATAAATGATGTTGAGGATGTGGGGAAAATGGTACACTTATGCACTGTTGGTGGGACTGCAAATTGGTACAACCACTATGGAAAGCAGTGGTTCCTCAGAAAACTTGGAATGGAACCACCATTTGATCCAGCTATCCTACTTCTCAACTGATACCCAAAGGACTTAAAATCAGCATACTATAGTGATGCAGCCACATCAGTATTTATAGCAGCTCAACTCATAACAGCTAAACTGTGGAACCAACCTAGGCATCCTTCAACAGATGAATGGATAAGGAAAATGTGTATGTATACACAATGGAATATTACTCAGACTTAAAGAAGAATGAAATTATTGCATTTGCAGGTAAATGGATGGAGCTGGAGAATATCATGCTAAGCGAAGTAAGCCAATCCCAAAAAAATAAAGGCCAAATGTTTTCTCTGATATGTGGATGCTAATTCACAATGGGTGGGGGGAGTGGGGAGTGGGTAGGGAAGAATATAGGTACTTTGTATTTGATAGAGGGAAATGAAGGGAGGGGAGTGGTATGGAGGTAGGAAGGATAGTAGAATGAATCAGACATTATTACCTTATGATATATGACTACATGACCGGTGTGATCCTACATAATGTACAACCAGAAGAATGAGAGATTATACTCCATTTATGTATGATGTTTTGAAATGCATTCTGTCATTTATAACTAATTAGAACAAATTTTTTAAAAGACATGAAAAAAATTTAACCTATTTTTTCCCTCTAATAGTTTTGTACTTTCTTTTGATATTTAAATCTGTTTCATCTGGGTTTTGTCATGTCCCCACCCTCCCCCGTGGAATTATTTGGTTGCTTCAATATTTTTTTTTCACAGTACAACAATGTTCATGGTTATTTTAAGCTGTTAGGTTGGGGGAGGTTGCTTCCATATTATATATTATAACATTCATCTTTTTCTCTACTGTTTTAAAATTCTGTCTTTTTTAGACATTCACTTATAGGAGAACATGCTGCAAGAATTAAAACCTGCCATTTATACAAAAAGGAACTCTTCCTGGTTTTGAGAAGTGATGGCAAAGCATATGGCTACATGTTTAAAAAGATGTCTATGTTTGATTTAACTTCTTACTAAATTTTGTATGTGGCAGGGAACACGAAACTTCTTATGAAAGTTGAGAAAATGAGTTACACAATTTGTTGATTTCATTGTTCCTGTTGTCCTTTTTATTGAAGAAAGGGTCATATATGTAAGAGACGGAGGTGGGGGTATAGCTCAGTGGTACAGCCCATGCCTAGCATGCATAGGCCCTGGTTTTGACTCCCAGTATCACTAGAGAGAGAAAGAGAGAGAGAGAGACTCAAACACAGAACTAATCTCTATTTTGGCCCTCTACTTTCAACGGCTTGGTTAGTTCCTCCCTTTATCATGAAGTTCCTCATCTATTTCTTGGGTAGCTTCAATTTTGCTATTAACTACATTTACATCGAACAAAAATGAGCATTGTAGAACTCTATGAAATATTTTATACCCAACGAAGTAAAGTTCCTAGTCATAAAATGACATTTTGGTCACCTTTTTTTTGAGAATAGAGAATTTCCTTTTGACTAAAGCTAATCTTGGCATCAGAATCTCTAGATAGTGGAAACTTCGACAGACATTATTTTTATCTGAAAGAAGTTAGAAAGAGAGAGAGAGAGAAAAAAAGAGGAAGTGCAGACAGCTGACACAGGGGCCAGAGGTTGTGGCTGTCACATGCTGGTCTCCAGACGTGGTTTAGGACCAGCAGACCAACAACTGGGCGCTCTGGGGAGGTGGGTATCCAGGCCGTGTGCTCCTTCTGTATTGCACACTCTTATAGGATGGGGCTCTGGAAGCAGGCCAGAGCCAGAAGGCCAGCCATGCAGCCTACAGAATCACTCATGGAATAATCTCCACAGATGGAACAGGAGGGCTTGGCCAGCAGAGGCTTGAAAATTGAAGGAACCTCATTCTCCAAACTACTTCTAAACACCTAGAGAATCTAGAGTGGGCTTCCTCCTTCTTCTGTCCACACTATGCTTTCACAGCCCTGTAGTAGCTTCTTTGCCTTTTGTGGGGTCCTTGGTGTTAGTTTTCATATGTGATTTCACCTCTATGTGTTATAGTGGGCAGAAGGAGGCTGACAGGCAGGAGAGGTGCATTGCACACAGTCCCAACTCTGTAGAATTGCCCTGGGCTCCACGTACCACTCCTTGAAAACACATCTTGGGTAGGGCACAGGTGGAGAGCAATCTCCAGGATCTTCCGCTGCTGCTTCCCCATGGTAGATGGTTGACCAGGGCAGACTAAGAGGGAGTGACTTTTAGAGTATTCTTTTGCCAAAGTGGGAGGCAAGAGAATTTTGTCCTTGGTCTTGTTTTTTCAAACCCCCAACTCACTCCTTATCGCTCACTCCTCTAAAGCTTTCTAGGTAGTTCTGTGGCCATGGGCATCTAATAAAATATTCTTTCACTCTTAATGTCATGAGATAAAGGAAAGGACCTATTTTTCCTTGTGAGAGTCACTGGCCCATTGAGTAAAAAAAAAAAAAAGGCCAATCCACCAAAATAACCACATCCTCAAGTCAATTATTAACCTGTGTTATATAAAAAAAAATGCAACATAATTTAGGAAATATAATGCAAATACAAATTGCATTCCCACTATGTTTGCCTCTCAAAGGGGAGAAGGAAGAAGGGATTGTAGTAGTAGAGACCGTAGAGAGACAAGAGATGCAGGATATAAGAGAGGACTGAGGATTCAGGGTAGGAAAGTGACCTTGTTGACTCCCTTGTAGACTTTCCTTAGAAACATTAAATTAAAAAAAAAAAAAAAAACTACTTATAGTTTTCCATGGTTTTCATCCTTAACTACAAAGGGTTGTTTTCTGACGATGGTAGTCCAAACCATTCTCCACAGTGGAAACCATTTTCTAACCTGCAAAATCAGGAACTAAAGTTAACTACACCAAAGTCCAGGCAGAAGCCGGAGAACCCACCTGTTGGCCGAAGGTCATGGTTGTAGCAGGGGAGGATGGAGTATGCGTGTGTGGGCCAGGAGTCCATATTTGAAAGTCATCTGAAGGATTCTGATGCCAGTGAAAATCACTGGCCAGCCTCCTAAGTATTTGCCTTTTGATATGGTCCTTTTAAATGCCAGGTCCCCCTGCAATATACGTGGAGGAATGAGTTACTAATGATGGCACATCAGGTGCTGATACAAGTAGAGATTAGTTTCCCTGGAGAGAGGGAAGAATTTTCCATTCTAGCTGAAACAAAAATTAAAAAAAAAAAAATTTTAACATTTTTAGTTTCAACTCTGCCATAGAGATGAAGAGATCCTTTCTAGACATATTTATGTTAAGATGTATTTTCCCCATTTCTCACCTCATTTCTGACATTGTCCACATGCTAAGTGCTACTTTTTTTTCTTTTTCTTTTTCTTGTTTGTTTTTTTACAGGGGATCTGACCCAGGGGCACTTTACCACTGAGCTATATCCCCATCCCTTTCCATTTTTTTTTTTTTTTTAATTTTGAGACAAAGTCTCACTAAGTTGCTTAAGGCCTCACTAAGTTGTTGAGGCTGGCCTGGAATTTCTGATCCTCCTATCTCAGCCTCCCCAGTCACTAGGATTACAGATGTATGTCACTGCACCTGGCTAACTACTATTTTATAAGTAGCTGCTACTGGGAAAAGAGAGAAGAGGTTGTGTGAGGAAGACCCTCCCCTGTTTCAGCTATCATCAGCTTCTCTGGCTCCCACTTCGACGAGATGACAGGGAAGGTCCCACCCCCTGTGACTAACAACCCTGTTGAAACACTTAAATTCTATCTCCCTAAAACGTCTATGTGACCCAGGTGCTACACCCCCACTCTGACTGATAACAAATAAGCTGCGACTGCTGCAGGAAGTATTTTGGTGTCAGGGGTGAGTGCAGAGAATGAGTT
>PVHX01000993.1:90583-237424 GCA_004024805.1 Geosciurus inauris | reverse complement strand
GGTGATGGAATATGATGGTCATAATAACCCTAACTTTATGTATGATTGCATATATGATGTGATTCTATACAACTTACAACTAGAGAATTGATATGTTATCCTCTATCTATGTACAATGAGTCAATTTACACTGTCAACATGTAAGCCTAAATAAAACAAGAATAAAAATTAAAAAAAAAAAGAAAAGAAAAGATCCTCAAAAAAAAAAAAAAAAGAAAATCAAGATAGTCTTATGTGTTCCTTTCCAAATTTTATACCATTATCTTCTTTTCTCAAAAGTATCCCAAACAATATTGAATAGAAAGAGCAGACATATTTGTGTTTTTCTCAAATCTATGGGTTGAGCTTTCAATTATTTATCCTTAAGTATAATCATAGATCTAAGTCATTTTCTTCTATTTTTCTTCTTTCTACCCCCATTCTTCTTTAATTCTTAGTCTCTCTCTGTTTTTAACTGTTGTGTATCCAATAATGAAATTTTTCAGTTATTGGTAATTTGCTGAGAATTTTTTTCATACAACTGAGCTTTGATTTTTCCATGGATTTTTTTCATTTATTAAATTGTACTTTCTTTTTTATTCCATTTACAGAATGCACTATATTGATTTATTTTCAAATGTTAATTGTTTGTCCAGAATATTCCTAAGTTATCTTGAATGTTTGTGTCCTTCAGAAGTTCATATATTTTTTTAAAAATTTATTTATTTATTTAAATGCATTTCAAGTCATTGTACATATATAGAGTTCAATTTTCCATCTCTCTGGTTGCAAATAAGATAGGGTCACACCATTTGTGTCTTTATACATGCCCCTAGGGTAGTGATGTCCATCTCATTCAACCATTTTTGCTACTCCCATTCCCCCTCCCCTCCCCTGCCTCCCCCCTGCCCCATCCAAGTTCCTCCATTTCTCCCATGTTCCCCACCCCCACTCCTCTTATGTATCAGCATCCACTAATCAGAGAGAACACTTGACCTTTGGTTTTTTTGGGCTTGGCTTACTTCACTTAGTATGATATTCTTCAATTCCATCTATTTACCTGCAAATGCCATAATTTTATTCTCTTTTATTGCTGAGTAATATTCCATTGTGTATATATACCACAGTTTCTTTATCCATTCATCTATTGAAGGGCATCTGGGTTGCTTCCACAGTTTAGCAATTGTGAATTGTGCTGCTATAAACATTGAAGTGGCTACATTATTGTAGTATGCCGTTTTTAAGTCTTTAGGGTATAGGCCGAGGAGTGGGATAGCTGAGTCAAAGGGTAGTTTCATTCCATGTTTTTTAAGAAATCTCCATAATGCTTTCCAGATAGGTTCCACCAATTTGCAGTCCCACCAGCAATGTTTGAGTGTACCTTTTTCACCACATCCTCGCCAGCACTTACTGTTGCTGGTATTTTGGATAGCTGCCATTCTGATTGGGGTGAGATGAAATCATAGAGTAGTTTTGATTTGCATTTATCTAATTGCTAGAGATGTTAAACATTTTTCCTTTATTTGTTTATTGATTGTATATCTTCTTCTGAGAAATTTCTATTCAGATCCTTAGCCCGTTCAGTGATTGGGTTGTTTGTTTTTATGGTGTTAAGTTTTTTGTGTTTTTTATATATCCTGGAGATCAGTGCTCTATCTGATGTGCATGTGGCAAAAATTTGCTCCCAGTATGTAGGCTGTCTGTTCACTTCTTTGATTGCTTCTTTTGCTGAGAAGAAGCTTTTTAGTTTAAATCTTTCCTATTTATTAATTCTTGCTTCTATTTCTTGCACTTTGGGAGTCTTGTTAAGGAAGTCAGGGCCTAATTCAACGTGATGAAAATTTGGGCCTTCTTTCTCCTCAATTAGATGCAGGGTCTCTGGTCTAATTCCTAGGGCTTTGATCTACTTTGAGTTGAGTTTTGTGCATGGTGAGAGATAGGGGTTAGTTTCATTTTGCTGCATATGGATTTCCAGTTTTCCCAGCACCATTTGTTAAAGAGTCTATCTTTTCTCCAATGTATGTTTTTGTCCCCTTTGTCTAGTATGAGATAACTGTTTTTATGTGGGTTAGTCTCTGTGTCTTCTATTCTGTACCATTGGTCTATTTGTCTATTTTGGTGTCAGTACCATGCCATTTTTATTAATATAGCTTTGTAGTATAGATTAAGGTCTGGTATTGTGATACCTCCTGATTTACTCTTCTTACTAATGATTGCTTTGGCTATTCTGGGTTTCTTATTTTTCCAAATAAATTTCATTATTGTCTTTTCTATTTCTATAAGACAGGACTTTAAGATTTTAATTGGGATTGAATTGAATCTGTACAGTGCTTTGGGTAGTATGTCCATTTTAATAATATTGATTCTGCCTATCCAAGAGCATGGGAGATCTTTCCATCTTCCAAGATCTTCTTCAATTTCTTTCTTTAGTGTCCTGTAGTTGTCACTGTAGAGGTCTTTCACCACTCTTGTTAAATTGATTTCCAAGTATTTTACTTTTTTTAGGCTATTGTGAATGGAGTAGTTTTTCTGATTACTCTTTCATAGGACTCATTGCTGATGTATAGAAATGCATTTGATTGATGGGTATTGATTTTATATCCTGCAACTTTGCTGAATTCATTTACTAATTCTAGAAGTTTTCTGGTGGAATTTGTTGGATCCTCCAAGTATAATATTATATCATCTGCAAATAATGATAGCTTGAGTTCTTCTTTTCCTATTTATATCCCTTTAATTTCCTTCATCTGTCTAATTGCTCTGGTTAAAGTTTCAAGAACTATGTTGAATAAGAGTGGTGAAAGAGAGCATTTTTGTCTTGTTCCAGTTTTGAGGGAATTCTTACAGCTTTTCTCCATTTAGGATGATGTTGGCCTTAAGTTTAGCATTTATTGCTTTAACAATGTTGAGGTATGTTCCTACTATCCCTAGTTTTTCTAGTGTTTTAAACATGAAAGTGTGCTGTATTTTGTCAAATGCTTTCTCTGCATCAATTGATAAAATCATGTGATTCTTATCTTTAAGTCTATTGATGTGATGAATTACGTTTATTGATTTCCGTATGTTGAGCCAAATTTACATCCCTGCAATGAGCCCCACTTGATCATGTGCACTATTTTTTAATATACTTTTGTATGCAATTTGCCAAAATTTTATTGAGAATTTTTGCATCTATATTCATCAGGGATATTGGTCTAAAATTTTCCTTTTTTTGATGTGTCTCTGTCTGATTTTGATATCAGGGTGAAACTAGCCTTATAAAATGAGTTTGGAAGGTTTCTTTTCCTTTCTATTTCATGGAATAATTTGAGAAGTATTGGAGTTATTTCTTCTTTGTAGGTCTTGTAGCACTCAGCTGAGAATGAGTGCTTTTCTTGGTTGGAAGTCCAGGGCTTTTCTTGGTTGGAAGGCTCTTGATGTCATCTTCTATTTCCTTGCTTGTAATTGATTTATTTAATAATAAGTTGTGAATGTCCTCCTGGTTCAGTTTGGGTAGGTCATATGTCTCTAGAAATTTGTCAGTGTCTTCAGGGTTTTCTATTTTACTGGAGTATAAATTTTCAAAATAGTTTCTAATTATTCTCTGTATTTTAGCAGGGTCTGTTGTGACATTTCCTTTTTCATCACAGATTTTAGTAATTTGGATTTTCTCTCTCCTTTTTGTTAGGGTGGCTAGGGGTTTGTCAATTTTGTTTATTTTTTCAAAGAAACAGCTTTTTGTTTTGCCAATTTTTTTGAATTGTTTCCCTTTTTTCAATTTCATTGATTTTAGCCTTGATTCTAATTATTTCCTGTTTTCTACTTCTCTTGGTGTTAGTTTGTTCCTCTTTTTCTCGGGCTTTGAGATGTAGTGTCAAGTCATTGATTTGTTGACTTTTACATCCTTGAATATATGAGTTAATGCAATGAACTTTCCTCTTAGCACTGCCTTCATAGTGCCCCAGAGATTTTGATATGTTGTACCAGAGTTCTCATTTACCTCTAAGAATTTCTTTTAATCTCCTCTCTGATGTCTTCTGTTACCCATGCATCATTCAATAGCAAATTATTGACTCTCTGGGTGCTGGAGTAGTTTTTTTTTTTTTTTTTAACCTGTCATTAATTTCTAATTTTATTCCATTATGGTTAGATAGAATGCAGGGTAGTATCTCTATTTTTTTGTATTTGCTATGACTTGCTTTGTGGCATAGCATATGATATATTTTGGAGAAGGATCCATGTGCTGCTGAGAAAAAAGTGTATTTGCTTGTTGAAGGATGGAATATTCTATATATGTCTGTTAAGTCTAGATTATTGATTGTTCTAGTGAGTTTTGTAGATTCTTTGTTTAATTTTTATTTGGAAGATCTATCCAGTGGTTAGAGAGATGTGTTAACATCACCTGGTACTATTTTGTTGTGGTCTATTTGATTCTTGAAGTTGAGAAGGATTTGTTTGACATACGTGTCTGCCCCATTGCTTGGGGCAGAGGTATTTAAGATTGTTATTGTTGTTAAAGTATGATTCCCTTAAGCATTATGAAATTATCTTCTTTATCTCTTTCCACTAACTTTGGTTTGAAATCCACTTTATCTGATATGAGGACGGAAATCCCTGCTTGTTTACGCAGTCCATGGGACTGATAGATTTTTTTCCATCCTTTCACCTTTAATCTGTGATTGTCTTTTTGTATGAGATGAGTCTCTTGGAGGCAGCATATTGTTGGCTCTTTTTTTTTTTAAATCCAATCTGCCAGTCTATGTCTTTTTTAAAAAAATATTTTTTTTAGTTGTTGATGGATCTTTATTTTATTCATTTATTATTTATATGTGGTACTGAGGATCGAACCCAGTGCTTCACGCATGTTAGGCAAGTGCTCTACCACTGAGCTATAGCCCCAGCCCAAGTCTATGTCTTTTAATTGCTGTTTAGGCCATTGACATTCAGTGTTATTATTGAGATCTAGTTTGTATTCCCAGACGTTTTGGTTTATTTATGGTTTTTAACTTGACTGGGTTTCACCTTTGATTGGCCTTTCCTTTAGTGTAGTTCTTCCCTTTGAAGGTTTTCATTGTTGTTTTTCATTTAGTCCTCATGGAATATTTTGCCAATAATGTTCTGCAGAGCAGGCTTTCTTGCAGTGAATTCTTTTAATTTTTGTTTATCATGGAAGGTTTTTATTTCATCATCAAATCTAAAACAATTTTTCTGGATATAGGACTCTTGGTTGGCATCCATTATCTTTCAGAGCTTGGTATATGTTGTTCCAAGCTCTTATAGCTAAAATTCTGGGTTGAGAAGTCTGCAGACATCCTAATTGTGTACCTCCTATATGTAATCTGATTCCTTTCTCTTGTGGCTTTTAACATTCTCTCCTTATTCTGAATGCTAGGCATTTTCATTATGATGTGCCTTGGTGTAGATCTGTTGTGATTTTGTACATTTGGTGTCCTGTAAGCCTCTTATATTTGATTATCCCATTCATTTTTCATGTTTGTAAAATTTTTTGATATTATTTCATTGAATAGATTGCTAATTTTTTTGGTTTGAAATTCTATGTCTTCCTCTATCCCAATAATTCTTAAATTTGGTCTTTTCCTATTATCCCATAATTCTTGGATGCTCTGTTCATAGTTTCTTACTATCTTTACTGTGTAGTAAACTCCATTTTCAAGGTTAAATATTTTTTCTTCATCATTGGAGGTTCTGTCTTCCAAGTGATCTAATCTGTTGGTGGTACTTTCTATTGAGTCTTTAATTTGGTTTATTGTTTCTTTAATTTCAAGGATTCATTTGGTTCTTTTTCAGAATCTCTACCTCCTTATTGAAATGATCTTTTGCTTCCTGTATTTGCTTATGTATCTCTTCATCAAAATGATCTTTTGCTGACTGAGCTTTCTCTTTTATATCATTCTTTAAGTCATAGAACATTTTAATTATGTACATCCTGAACTCCTTCTCTGACATTTCTGCTGTGCTGACAATGGATTCTAATAATGTAGTATCTTAGTTTGTTTGAGGCACATTCTTCCCTTGTTTTTTCATGTTGTTTGTGTGTCTTTCCTTCTAGCTCTGCAGATCTGAGCTGTTACAGTTTTTATCCTATAGACTTATAGTTTCCCTACAGGGTTCCAATACTTCTCCTTTAAGGAGAAGACCAATATTGACCGATCTCAATACAAGCAATATATATTTTAAAACAAAGTAGCTCCTAAATACATTTACAGCTTAGTCACAATATACAGAAATTATGAGTTTAATTAGCATCTACTATATAAACAATATTTTTGCACAAGAGTCTACAGTTTCTGTTGGTGGGCTAGAAAGAACTGAGGGAGGGCTGTAGGATAGGATATTAGGGTGGTAAGAAGTGAGGATATAGTTATTAGATCCTAGAAAGCATGAAAGACGAATCCAAAAGAAGTTGGCTGTTAGTAAAAAGGAGAGAAATAGATTTGGGGAAGACCAGTAAGAAGGAAGAAAATAGAGTACAACTATTGAAGAGACATAAAAAATTAAGAAAAATAAAATATGTGCAGGTGGAAGTTATGAGACTATATAATACAACTGTAGTATACTAATCAGATATCCTAGTCTACCATATCCTAATGCATAAAAAAAAATACTTGGTTTTACAAATGTTGGGGATGTGAGGGTGGGGAAAGAGTGAGAGAGAGAAAAAAAGAAAAAAACAACAAAGCAACGGAGAAAGAAAAGAGAAAAAACAAAACAACAAAAAAAAGGAATATTAGAAAAATTTTTTAAAAATATAAAAGTCTCAATGTAATAAACAGGATTGCTTCCTTTCACCTCTAGTAGTTCGAGTTGTCTCTTGCTTACTGGTATCTGCCCATTCAGGTGAAAAATGGTGCAGCTGGAGTCTCACAAAGAAGCTGTCTTCTTCTGCAATAGGGTTAAGGGCTGGACCAATTGGTTGTCTTGGTTTTGGTGTTCTTGGATGCAGTGTTTGGAGATGCAGCTCTATGGTGTGCTGTGCTGAAGTAAAAGTTTGTCTCCACATCCTGTCTGGTGCCCCTGGTGTATGAGGTTCTGCCCTGGTTGATGGAGATTCACACAAGAACAGCAGCCAGGGATCCTGCACAGGAGCAGGCCTGAGGACCTGCAGGGTGTATGGATGCTGGAGCCAGGGATCCTGTGTAGGAGAAGGCTTTGTACAGGGGGCAAGTCCCACACTGGAGTCCACAGCAGTGATATTGTGCCCCGACTTCTGGCTGGAGTCCTTTGCAAATGCTGGGGCCTGGCTGCCCTGTGGGGCACATGAGTGGAATTCCTACATGGAGGCAGCTATCAGGTATCCTCTACAAACTCACTGAGAAAGTGTTTCCACTGCTTTGGATTCTGGTCCTGGAGAGACTAGGAATGTCACCTCCATCTAGGCTGCCATCTTGGAACAAATCAGAAGTTCATATATTGAAACCTGAATCTCAAATGAATTTGGCAATGAGGGCTCTTGAAGTTAATAAGATCATAGACATGAAGTCACCATAAATGACATTAGTGTCCTTAGAAAGAGATGAAGAGACCAAAGCTTTTCTCTCTCTTTTTCTGTTTGGTAAGTATACATAAACATGATAGTCATCCTAAACCAGGAAAAGGACCTTCACCCTAAACACTACTATTCTAGCACCTCTATTTTCCAACCTCCAGAACTGTGAGAAATAAATTTCTGTTATCAAAGCTACCCAGGCTATGGTAATTTGCTATAGCAACCCAAACTAGTTAAGCCTTTCAGTATACACTGTTTATTTGCATATTCAAGATTTCTATTTAATAATATTTTAAATTTTACTTATTCAGTTTTTATCACATGTTTTATAAAGATTATGCTAGCCTTATGAAATAATTTGAAACATGTTTCTTTTTCTCTGTTTTTTATATGTAAAATTTGTGGTATTTTTTCCTTAAATAATTGATTTAATTTAGAATTTACAAGTGAATTTATTGATGCCTGGGATATCTTTGTGAGAAGAACTTTAGGAATAAACTCAATATAAATTATATAATCAATATAAATTCAATATCAATATAAATTCAATTTATTTTACAGATATAAGGCTATATGGAATTTATTTATTTGGTATTTACATGGTAGTTTGAGAGAGTTAAAATTTTCGAGAAACTAACCCATTTTAAGATGTCCCATTTACCAAAAAAAATGCAATTCATAATATTCTTGCAATATATTTTATGTCTATGGAATATCTAGATGTATCTTTTTTTCATGCCTGGTACTGACAGTATGAGTTTTGTCTCTGTTTTCTTGATATTTTGATTTGTCAGTCACTGTGCTTTCCAAAGAACTAGGTTTTGTGTTTCTTAATTTTCTCTACAATTTTTTCATTAGCCCTGATTATACAGTTTTTACCTTGATAACTTCCTTTTGTGTTTATCTTAAATTAATTTTGTTCCTTTTTTTTCATAGTGTTCTACTGTGGAAACTTAGGTCATTAATTTTAGATTTGTTTTCATTTCTAATACAAACTTTTAAAACTAAATTTCCCTCTATATGCTGTTTTGCTATGTTTCAAAAAATTTTATATCATTTTCCTTATGATTCAGTTCAACAAATATTTTCAGGTATTCCCTATATTCTTTGATCTATCATTTGTTTATAAGTATATTGCTAAAATACATTGTTATTGTTTTTAGGATGTTTTCTTTGCTTTGGTAATTACCAGTTTTTCTGTCATGAATTTGGCATGCAATGATTTTATTTCTCAGAACTTGTAATTCTTCAATATGGTTTTCTTCCATCTGGAAAGTTTTCAGAATAAATTTTCATGGTTATAAATTTTTATATATTTTCTACCTTTTAATTTCCTATTAAACATTTGTCAAATCTGCTATTTATAATTGTATTTGTTTCTTTAGGTTCTCATATCAAATTGCCATAATATCAGTGGCCTAAAAAGTAGTATTTTATTCTTTCACAGCTCTGGGGGCCTAAAATCTGAAATTTAGGGAACAGGACTCCATTCCTAGAAAAAGATATATAAATCCCAAGCCCATGTGAATACAAAGAGAGTAAAAGCGTCTGGTCAAACATGAAGCATCTAACCATCTTATGCTGGTCTTCCACAAACTCTTTAGTGGAGACTTCATTCCATACCTCCTTTTATCTATTGCTGGTGGTTGGCATTACTTAATTTACAGCCACATCATTCCAATTTCTGTCTTGGTCTTTATGTCATATTTTTCTGCTGTCAAATATGACTGTATCTTATAAGGACACCTTTCATTACATTGGAACACACCTGAGTATTTCAGAACAATCTAATCTAAAGAAGCTTTATTGCTAAAAAGTCTATTTTTGCAAATCAGGTACTTTCATCTGTGCTGCAAATAAGAATGTGGATGTATCTTTTGAAGTTCTATCATTCAACCTAATGCAAATTTTCCATTTTCTTTATTATTATAAAAGCTACATGATTTATAACTTAGGGTTCTCCAGAAAAGCAGAATGTGTAAGATATGTAAATATGTACAGTGAGAGAAAGAAGGTTATTTTAAAGATATGGCTCATGCAATTTTGGAGGCTAGCAATTCCCAAATCTGCAAAACAGGCCAACAGGCTGGAGACCAGGAAACACCTAATGTGGCAGCCCAAGTCCCAAAAGAGTTCGCTGTCAGAATTCCAACTTCCTTGGGGGATTTCAGAGTTTTTCTTTAAAGGTTTTAAAGGGCTTCAGTTCACTAGGTGAGATCTACTTCCTTATGGAAGATAATCTATTCTACTTAAAGTCTACTGATTTAAATGTTAATCCCTTCTACGAAAAAGTCACTCACAGCAGCAGGTAGACTGGTTGTCTGGATACCATAATATAGCCAAATTGATATATAAAATTAAGCATCATGATTTATTTCCATAATTTCATTTTTGTCTCAATTTACATGTTATATTTTCTTACAGTCCTTCTGTTTTTTGTCTTTATGATTTATGCATTTTCTAGGTTATCTCTCCATGATGAAACATTTTTACCCATAATGCTCTTTATTTTATCTGTTATAGCTATGCCGGTTTTTAATTACTCTTTATAGTTTTGTTGTATTTTTGTAATTGTGTCTTATTCCTGAGCCATGAGATTTTTCTTTTTGTGATCTTGTCATAAACCTGTAAATTTTTCTTATCCACTGTTTTAAATGTTGCTGAGTACCCTGGATATTTATTTTTATATTTATCAATTGATTTGAACTTTTTTTTTGTACCAGGGATTGAACTCATGGCACTCAACCACTGAGCCACATCCCCAGCCATATTTTTGTGTTTTATTTAGAGACAAGGTCTCATTGAGTTGTTTAGCGTCATTGCTGAGGCTGGCTTTGAACTCACGATACTCCTATGTCATCCTCCTGAGCTCTGCTGCTATTACAGATGTAAGCCACCATACCCAGCTGGTTTGGACATTCTTTTTTTTTTTTTTTTTGGTACTGGGGATTGAATTCAGGGGTACTTGACCACTGAGCCACATTCCCAGCCCTATTGTGTGTTTTATTTAGAGACAAGGTCTCACTGAGTTGCTTAGTGCCTTATGATTCCTAAGGCTGGCTTTGAAGTCACAATCCTCCTGTCCCAGCCTCCAGAGTTGCTGGTATTACAGGTGTAAGCCACTATACCTGTACTACCACAGTAGTGTAAATCTGAACTCTACACACTCTGATATTGATGTCTCCATTGAATAGATTGCCTGAAAAGAGACTGATTGATTGATTGATTGATTGATGGCATTGAATAAGAATAATCTTAACTCAAGAATAGTTTTTCATCAGAATTTTTGACAGTCTGTGAGATAAATGTTCATATTAGAAAATTTCTTGCGGTTTTAGACAATTCACCCACTGGAGTCGCCAGCGATATTGTCTCATACTAGTTACATAAATTTCCTTCTCATTCATCTTGGAGAAAAAAATCTCTTCTATTCTCTTAAAAAGGGAAAAATCATCCTGTATGCAGTTTTTGGAGAATCTATGAAGAGTTTACACCTATAACTTTATCAGATTTTTTATTTCTACTTTCTTTAGATAGAAAACAAAATAGTCCCTTGATATGCATTCAAAGAAAGGAGTGAAACTAAATAGGAAACAACCAAATTGAGATTTTAGGATATGTTCCTGCCATACAGATATGCAAAGACTTGTCAACTGCAACCTAGATCAGGGGCTCAGCAATGAATGAATGGTTCTTAGATCAAACCAAGTCTGTCACCTGTTGTTGTAAATAAAATATTGAAATATACCCAAAATCTTTTGTCTATGTGTGGTTATCACTATTATTGTGCTACAAATATAAAATCAAGTGATTAAAACATAAATTATATCACCCAGAAAACATAAATTATTTACTTAATATCTAGAATCTGGTCTTTATAAAAGCTTCTGATGTCTTCCCTTTAGACTTATTAGAGAAAAATATTTGGTGGGTTTGGAGCTGGGAAAGGAGACAGCTTTATTTTTTAGGATGTAAATTGATCTCCAGGAATAGTTTTGTTAGCATATCATGAGTCCCACATAGTCTTAGCAGCTGCTGGTGCTTGACACTGTCACATTATCTATTACTTCTTATGTTCTAGGAATATCTATAGACTGAATAATAAGGTGTAATTTTTTTCTACTTCAGATTATAAGAACAAGGATAAAATCCAAACACATCAGAGTCCATGGAGAATTTAAATGTCTGTAATGTTCTATCTAGTTAGTTATATTTTCATAGTATATCTTCCACAGATTAGTGCTTCTTACCCATACTATTGTGCATACCCACAAGGACACTTTGTCTCCTATTCCTTGGTAAAGTGTTCTGTTCTTCTCATTAATTTTCCCCAAATCTAATGGAAAATGATCAATACAAGTATTTCTAATATATGTTAGACTTCAGCCCCATAATAGACTTCCTCAGTGGAGTAAATTCTAACAAAGAATAGAGTAAAACCCTGGAATGATTTTAAATTTTTTTGTATTTGAATGAAAAAAAAAAAAACCCTCATATTTCTTAGTATAAAGATATTTATGAAAGATGAATCTTAATTATTTGAGCTCCTAAGACAGATTGGGAAGCTTGTAAACATGAACTACTTATTTCTTACAGTTTTCTAGGCTGGTAGTAAGATGTCAGTGTGCGGCATGGTTGGATTCTGGTGAGAATGTTTTCTAGATTGCAGACTACCATCTTCTGCTTGCATGCTTATATGGCAAAGATAGAGCTAATAAACTGGTTAGGGTCTCTTTTTAAAGACCACTGAGCCTATTAATGAGAACCCTATCCTTATAATCCCATTACTTCCCAAAGGTTCCATTTCTTCCCCTCATCACAATGGAGGTTTGGCTTTCAAGATTTGAATTTGGGGTGGACAAACATTTAGCCTATAACAGATGGCTAACAATTTACGCATTGCGTTTATTATGGTTTTTATTCTACTTCATATGTTTAGTACACTTTTCCAGGAATGTATTTTTTAAAAGAAGACTCTGATTCTATCATACCCAGTCTCAAATAGCGTATTCTTTCCAAAGACCTATTTGCATCCTATTCTATCCCCATGGTTTTACAGCACAGACCTGACCAATAATGGTCTTGTGAGCCATAAATCTAATAATAAATATAGAGTTAGGGGGAAGATGGTCATCTCAAGTCAGGATAGAAATTTTATCTTAAGTGCATCTGGGTATTTATTGTACCTTAAACCCAAAGTATCAAAAAAGTCTCAAAATATATGTGTTATGGTTTAGATGTGGTGTCCCCAAAAAGCTTATATGTGATACAATGCAAGAAGGCTTGGGGGAGAAATGACTGGGCCATAGTCTTAATCTAATCAGTGAATGGGATTAACTGAGTGGTAACTGGAGACAGGTGTGGTGTGGCAGAAGGAGTGGTTCATTGGGAGGCATGGTTATGGGGTATATATTTCATACCTGGAGAGTGGAATTTCTCTCTCTGCTTTTTGACCATCATGTCACATTTTCACCTTTGCCACATTTTTCCTCCATTATAACTTGCCTCACTGGGAGCCCGAAGGAATGAAGCCAGTCTTCTAAGACCATTGAAACCATTAGCCCCCAAATAAAGTTTTCCTCTTCTACAATTATTCTAGTTTGGTCTTTTAGTCACAGTGGTGAAATAGCTGACTAAAACAATATTATACAAGTATGGGATTTCCCTATACCATTATTATAGTTAAAAAGTAATCTGATGCTAAATCTTTAAAACACAAGGCAGAATTAGTAAAGATTATTTAGAAAAAATATTTTGAGTGAACAAATCTGTAAAGTATCTCTTAATATATCTTCTCATTGTGTTCCTTTCACTCTCTACTGGTGCTGAAGTCTCTTCTGTCCCTCAATTTTAATTTTTTCTCCATTGATTTTTTCCTACAATTCTCTCTCCTGATGTCTTCCACTACTTCATTCTGTCCCTCAACTGCTAACAATTTCTAGAAAAACTTTGCTTTCCACTTTTTACTAACACTCTTTAATAGTGCACATTCTTATTGCAAGCAGCTTCTTAAGAATCATCTTTCCTTTTTCTAACTATTGTTTTCCCTGTGACATGGATACAATTGGGAATTTAGTGATTAAGTGATCACCTGTCCTGCTGTACAGGTGATTATTTTTGAGTTTCCAGCAGCATTATCTTATGCTCACTATATAGATTTACTTGTGGCAATTAAAACATTTATATATATATTAAATACAGTATATATATATATATATATATACTATGTACATTTATATATATTATATATACACTAAATACAATATATATACTATATACATTTATATATACTATATAATATATACACATATATATGTATATATACTAAGTATAGTCAATTCTTACAATGTTTCTAGGTTACAGACAACTAAAAAACACTTCTGAAAGGTATAAATATATCAGTTTCTGGAGAAACTGGAACTACCTAAGTATACTGTGAAAAATAATGATATTATTGCATTATTTGTCAAATTAATTCTGTAAAAGGACAATGACAAGAATTCTTAAAAATGATATTTCTCAGTGAAAAGTCAAATGGTAAGGGTATAGCCAAATAATTTTATAATGTAATAACATAGTTGTACTGTATCATTGGAAGGTAACTTTACTGCTTGTTTTTTCTTTCTATTGGCTTTATACAGAATCCCATTATAATATACCATTTTCCAAATATGAGTTACATTAGAATATCCCTTATTTTAAAATATACTAAAGAAGAATCATTGTCCATCATTTTTTAACTGCAAATCTACTTTTAATAAATATAAAACAGCATTTGATGTTTTCACAACTTAATGACTGCATTTTGAGTATTTATCTCAAGAGTACGTACTGTAGGCAAATATTTCACATGTAACTTGTGTCTGTGATACTACTAATATAAATATTTTCTGCTGAAATGCTTTTCAGGGAAATATATACAATTAAAAGTTTAGGTTGATACAGCTACATGAAAAATATTATGCCAAATTGATAGTTAACATCTTATTGCAGTTGTTTTGCACCTTGCTGATCTGGAAACTAATATTTCAGCATTCTAGCATTGGTTACTTCACACTTTATAACAACAATCTAATATTTATTACATTATACATCTATTTCAGTTCTACCTCTTCAAAAACAGTTTTTATTACTAAATAGTAAAGCTTTTCGAGTGTAGAGAATATCATGAGATTTGCTGGATAAATTAACTGCCTTGCAAATGGCCTAAGAAATGTCACATTTTATGAATCAGTGTTAACAAGATCTAACAAATAGTATGCCACATATTTCAGAGTGCATTATAGGAATAGTCTATCTGAGTGCATTGTAGGGATTTATTATTAAATTTCAAAGCATTAGCAAAGAATCTCTTTCTAGTAAGTTTTAGAAAAGATTTCACCAATATTACTTCAAACACCATTAATATGGTTTCTAATATGATATGAATGAGTGGATGCTGACAAAATATAAAGAAATGCGTTTTTCCTGAAATGTGCCAATTTAAAAAAATTTATGACTATTTTATCTTTTCCCTATTCCTCAGTGAAGTGTTTACTGCACATTGCAATATACTTAAAATGACAGTGACAATTTCTTGAGGTTTTCCAAATGTATTACTGTTTGCCAAAAACTGCATATCTGCAGTATTCTATAAATGTGAGACACATAAAGTTTATTAGAATTCTGTTTAGATAAAGTAGTAAATAGAAAATTTTATATATTGTTTTTGAGGACCTCATGTTTGAAAGATAAACACTAAATGATAAAAGTTTTATGAAATTTAGTTACTCTAACATTTTTCCTTCAATTTCTTTATTTAAATAAAGCAATGAAAAAGGACAAAATTTCTATTATATAAAAACAGTTATTTCTTATATGATAAAAGTATTCTTTCCCATATTTTCTGCTATTTAGTGCTATTATAAGAATACATAAAATTAATATAATAATCACATGGAATATTATAAGAGTATTTCATACTTAAAATAATATTCCATATGTAAAAAGGCTGGAGAACACTTATAAGTCACAATTTTTCCACACAATTAAAAATGTTCTTGGAAGATAATAAAAGGGAAATAAGAAAAAAAACTTTAATAATATAAATTGATTCCTAATAAACTTAAGGAAATATAATTTATACTTAGCTAATTAATGTGCCTTTTTCTCTCTCTGCACTGCTCTAGTTAGTTTATCATATTCTGGATCATATGCATCTTACAAAACTTTTCTTGTAGAAGATAGATATTCTTCATCACATAATCATATTTATGTAGCAATGAAAACGTGCATTGATGAAACCATTAGTATTACAGTATTCCATATATATGCTAAGCTTATCTTTTAAAACATAGTGACATGTTTCATCATAATATGTTGGACTCCTCAGGAAAGGGAATTCATTGACCTATTATTGAAAATAAAGCACACTCTTAGTATGCTGATAAGTTAAAAACTTTTATTCAAAATGTAAAAAAAAAAAGCTTTAAAAAATTATTTCAGTGTTTAGATGCTATCTGATAGCAGTTACAATCACCAAAAAGATTATTAGACAGATTAGACTATGAGTTGCCTATTCACAGTTGCCTATACATGATTGAGGGAGCATTGTGAATCCTGCTCCTAACAAAGAACATTACCGTTCTCTATTTATTTTTAGATGTCTTCTAATGTTTACGATATAGCTTCACTCATTTTTATCTTTTCTTTTTTCTTTTTTCTTTTTTCTTTTTTTCCCTTTGGTACCAGGGATTGAACCCAGGGTCACTCAACCACTGAGACACATCCCAAGCTCTGTTTTGTATTTTATTTAGAGACAGGATCTCACTGAGTTGCTTAGTGCCTTGGCATTGCTGAGACTGTCTTTGATCTCAATTCTCCTGTCTCAGCCTCCCAAAGTGCTGGGATTACAGGTGTGCACCACTGCTCCTGGCTTTTATCATATTTTTGATAGAGAATGGATAGCATTAATATTAATATGATAACTTCAATTTTATATATCTGATAAAACACCTCTATAAGGTATTTGAAGAGTCATTTCAATGCAAAACCCACTGAAAAGTATCTGAGGATCCCTCTGGTTTGTGTGCCATGATTCACTTCTTTTACTTTAGCTCAACTAACTTCTGCTGGATGGAGCCCAAGGCTTTTATTTGCTAGGCAAGGGCTAGCTAGACCACTGAGTTGTATCTCCAGCCTAGAATTGTATATGTTGAATAATAGACATAAAATCCTATTTTACCCATCACTTAACAACCTGTACCATACTGAAAACAGACTTCAAATTTATGTTGTAGAATGAAGGAAATGAAATGTAAAGAAAAGCTCTAATAGTTATTGTTAGGTCAATTTAAGGTGACTAAAGGAAACAAAACACCAGATAGACCTCATACATAAAAGAACAATCAATCAGACACCAGCGGACAAGCAGTGACAGAGGCTCATAACCACCATCAATTTGCCAATTCCCCAACCAACCCCTGGAGGACACGAGACTCCTCCAAACCTCCCTTTCCTTTCCCAAGTGCCCCCCTTCTTGCCCAAAGCTTCCCTTTCCTGTCCCAATCCCTCCCTTCCTACCCCAAGCCCCTAAAACTTTCAAACCAACTAAGCCTGTGCACAGTTCTCCCAGACCCACTCTGTTGGACAGGGGAGTCTTGCCCAGGAGCATATGTCAATAAAGCCTTGCTCAGCGGTTTTAATTGACTTTCTTTCAGTCATCATTATCTGACTTTACATTTGGTGCCAAAACCTGGGAGGGCTTTCAGACCTCCCCCATAGGGATTGAGGTTCACCCTCTCCTCCATACAAACCAGGAAATTCCTAAGCTGTTCTTCCTTGCCCTCTCCCTTCATCCAGACTGACAAGAGTGGGATAAGTTCCCCCATTTCCCCTGACCTTCCAGCCACCCTTCATCTCAGGGGTCTATTCGTAAGTCATGTGCATGCCATAGACCCCTGCCCTTTCTGTTCAAGGCCCTGAGGGCTGTAGACATGTCCCAGTCCTCCTGTGAGCCACCTGACTCCTTTTGGGCCTCCAGTAGGTTGTACAGACACCTCAACCCATACTCTGTCCTCATCTGTTCCTTGGGTGAGTGCGATCAAAATTGTGATGAGTCCTCCCTAGACCCTAAACTCCTTTGACTTATCTATATTCCAATTTTGCCAAATTAGGACTTACTCTGGATCTATGCCGTAAACACGTGGTCTTTTATTCCATTGTAGCCTGGCTCCAGTATAGCCTAGACAATGGGTCAAAATGGCCCCCAGAAGGAGATTTTGATTTTCAAATTCTCACTAATTTGGACAGTTTCAGCTGCCAGATGAGAAAATGGACAGAAATACCTTACATTCAGGCTTTTTGGGATATACACTCCCATCCTACCCTCTGCTCTATCTGTTCTACCACTCAAGTTCTCCTCACTAGGGAAAATCCCAAACCCCTTTCCCATTGTTCTTCCATATCTTCTTCCTCATTCTCAGATCCACCCAAAACGCTCTCAGCTCCACCTTCCCATCACCCTCCTCCCTACCCAGACTGATTCTTCCTCTCTTCTCCTCCCTCTCCCCATACTGCAATAGCTCCTTCTCCCCGACTCCAGAACACAACTCCTCCACCTTCCTCTCCCCCTGATACAACCCTTCCCCCATCTCCTTCAGTGGAACCCTTCCCTGGCTCAATCCTCTCTTCTCTGGTCAGTGCCCACACTCCATCACACCAGACCCTCTCAGCTGAACCAAAGCTCCTTTGTCCTCTCAGGGAAGTGGATGGCACTGAAGAAATTGTCCAAGTACACATACATTCTCACTTCAGGATCTTTCCCAGATTGAAATGTGCCTTGGGTACTTCTCTGCTGATTCTACTTACATTAAGGAATTCCACCACCTCGCTCAGATTTACAATCTTGCCTGGAATGATGTCTATGTCGTCCTCTCTTTCACCCTTACCCCAGATAAATATACCCACATCCAGCAGGCTGCTTGAGTCATGATGATCAAGTTCATTTAATAGACATAACTCTCCCCACAGGTGAGGCAGCCATTCCCCTAACTGAACCCAAGCGGGCCTACCAAGACGGCCAACAAAGTCACCATCACTGCAACTGCATGGTCCAATATCTCATAGCGGGCATGAAGATGGTCTCCAATAAGGTAGTCAACTTTGATAAACTGAGAGAAATCACCCAGGATCTGGATGAAAATCCAGCCTTATTTCTCAACTGTCTTACAGAGGCTCTTACCAAATACACTAAGCTGTATCCTGAGTCTCCCTCTGGGACTACAGTGCTAGCAATGCATTTCATTACTCAATTGACCCATGATATTAAAAAAAAGCTCAAATGAACTGAGGAGGGCCCTCAAACCCCTATCTGAGACCTGGTAAAAATGGCCTTTAAAGTCTACAATGCCCAAGAGGATTCAGCTGAACTAGCCAGGAAGGCTCGATTTCAGAGAAAGGTAACACTCCAAACCCAAGCTTTGGCAGTGGCCCTGAGACCTATGGCTCCAGCAAAAGCTTCATGGGGGAACCAGCATTCCCCTCCACCAGGGACTTGCTTCAAATGTGGATACAAAGGTCACTGGGCTTGCCAATGCACAAACCCATCACCCCTTTGTAGGCTATAACCCACCTGTAAGCAGACAGGATATTGGAGGAGTGACTTCCCCATCGCTGGCTCTTCCTCAGCACCTCCATGCAGAGGGTATGGCCAGCCAGGTGTTCCATTCTCTTGAACTATTGAGGTTCACAGAGGACTGAAGAAACCCAGACTCAGGGACCCCCATCACCCTCACTGAGCCCAGGGTAACACTCCAGGTAGCGGCTAAGTCCATAGCCTTCCTTCTGGACATGGGGGTTACCTATTCTGTCTTGCCTGCCCACTCCGGGCCTTTGTTTCCTTCCCAGGTTTCAGTCATGGGGATTGACAGCAAACCCTCCTTCCCAAACTGAACTGCTAAACTGGCCTGTGCCCTGGAGAGATACCCTTTTACATACTCTTTTATGGTCATCCCATCTTGTCTGATTCATCTCGTAGGCAGAGATGTTCTCCAATTATTAGGATCCACCCTCCAACTACACCCCAAAAATACTTACACTCATCTTCTTTTACCTCTAATTCTTACTCTCTCTCATAACCCAATAGCACCCACCATGTGATTACCCCCAGACCTAGTTGATCCCCCCCCAGACCTAGTTGATCCCCAAGTCTGGGATACCCCCAAGCCAGTCATAACCTCCCACCATAAGCCATCCCATATGCAGCTAAAATCTCACACTATATTTCCCTTGTGTCCCCAATTTCCCATCTCTAAAACCCACAGGGAAGGACTTAAACCCACCATAGACCAGTTACTTGCACAGGGACTCTACTGACTCTTTCTGCAAAACTTCCACTTTGCCAGTATGCAAACCCTCAGGAGCCCATTGATTAGTCCAAGACCTCTGCCTAATTGATAAGGTGGTTATTCCCATCCACTTGGGGGTTCCCAACCCTTATACTCTCTTTTCTCATATTCCCCCTTCAAACACTCACTTTACTGTCCTAGATCTTAAGGATGCCTTCTTTACAGTGCCTTTCCATTCTGACTTTTTTTTTTTTTGTACCAGGGATTGAACTCAGGGGTACTCAAACACTGAGCCACATCAGCCCTATTTTTGTGTTTTATGTAGAGACAGGGTCTCAGCGAGTTGCTAGTTCCTCGCTATTGCTGAGGTTGCCTTTGAATTCGTGATTCTCTAGCCTCAGCCTCCCAAAGTGCATGGATTATAGGCATACACCACCGCACCTGACTTTCATCCTGACTCTTAGTACCTGTTTGCCTTCATATAGGAAGAGCCTACTTCTTTTAGGTCACAACAGCTGATATGGACAGTCCTATTCCAAGGCTTCAGGGATAGTCTCCACCTTTTGGGGCAAGCCTTGGCACTGGATCTAACTGCTTATGACTTGGGGGGTAGTATTCTCTTACAGTATCTGGATGACCTTCTCCTATGCAGCCCATCCCTTGAGACCTCCCAAACACACATTGCTCAGCTCCTCAATTTCCTGGGGTCCCAGGGTCATGGTTCTCTCCAGCCAAAGCATCACTTACTACCACTTCAGTCACCTACTTAGGTATACTACTCATTCCAACCAATAAAAGCCTGACAACAGACAGAATTCAAGCTCTCCATGACCTACATCCACCCCAAACAGTGAACTACATCCTCTCTTTCCTGGGTCTGGATGGCTTTTTCATGCATTGGGTCCCCAACTTTGCCATTCTGTCCAAACCCTTATATCAGGCAGCTAAGGAGACCCCTCATGGGCCCCTCACCTCCCCTACCCTAATAGCCAATGCCTTTTATAAGCTCATGGATGCTCTCACATCCTCTCCCACTCTATCTCTTTCTAACTCTAACCATCCTTTCCACCTCTTTACAGATGAAAGACAGGGTATTGCCACTGGCCTCCTCACACAACCAATTGGACCCTCCTCTAAGCTAGTGGCATATCTCTCTAAGCAGCTTGATTCTACAGTTTGTGGGTAGCTACCATGCCTCTGCACACTGGCAGCAGCAGTGGAACTTACTAAGGAAACTCTGAAGCTTGCCTTGTTCCAACCAATAATTCTATTTTCTACCCATCAGCTACAGGACCTCTTAAGTCATAAAGCTCTTCCCCTTCTAAGTCCTTCAACAATTCAAGAATTCCACCTTCTCTTAATAGAGAACTCCACCATTATCCTCTGTTGTTCTTCTTCCCTCAATCTTCTCACACTCCTCCCACTATCCTCACCCCCTTCAGATTCTAACCATTCCTGTCCACAGGTGCTAGAGACCCTATGATCACCCCATGAGGACCTCTTTGATTACTCACTTCCCTCACCTGACTTAACAATTTTTGTGGATGACAGTTCGATGATGGGTCACAATGGATGCCCTAGAGTTGCATACATGGTAGTCACCACTGCCTCAGTTTTGGAAGCCAGCTGCCTTCCTGAATGGACCACCTCCCAAAAGGCTGAATTTTTGCACTTATCAGAGGTCTCATCCTATTCAAAGATAAGCAAGTCAACATTTATACGGACTCCAAATACACCTTTCTGATTGCTCATTCATATTTGGCTATTTGGAAGAAATGTTGATTCTGGACCATAAAGGGATCACCAGTGGTCAATGCCTCTCTAATTTCCAAACTCTTAGAGGCACTACAACTGCAGAGGACATCAAAATTCCTCTGACCCTATAGCTGTGGGCAAACAAAGCAGACTCTATAGCATGAGAACAAACAGCCAAATCCTCAGCAGCCCCTATCCTATTTCTATCCACCACAATTAAACCTAACTAAACCCCTTAGAAATGACAGGATCTAATAACCCAAGGTGGCCATTTCAGGGATGATGACTGGATCTTCCTGGGGGATTGGATTGCTTTTCCTAAACAGCAAGCTTACAGTTTGTTGATGGACATTCATAACTCTATTCACATAGGCCCCAAACCTCTTTTCCAGTTTTTACAACAGCTCTTCTACTTCCCAGGAATGAGAACTACTCTCCAGCAGGTCCATACCACTTGTTCTGTCTGCTTTACCATATCCCCACAAGGGGACACCAAACCTAAACTCCCCACACATCAGATGAGGGGCCACCAGCCAGGTGAAGACTGGCAGATTGACTTCACTCACATGCCTAGACACAAAAAACTTTGCTACCTACTTACTTTGGTTTATACTTTTTCAGGTTGGATAGAAGCCTTCCCTACCTCCAGGGAAACAACTGACACCATCACCTCCATCCTTATGGAGCAGATTATTCCCAGGTTCGGACTTCCCATCTCCATCCAGTCAGACAACGGTCCAGTCTTCACTTCTCAGATCGTTCACTTAGTCTCCAAAGGCCGCAACATTACTTGGAGGCTCCACATCCCCTATGTACCCCAATCCTCAGGTAAGGTTGAAAGGGCCCATAGCATCCTCAAGGATCACCTCACTAAACTGGCCATTGAACTCAGGCTCTCCTGGCCCAATCTCCTGCCATTGGCCCTCATTCAAATTCGGGCAGCCCCTAGCGCCCCCTCAGGCCTTAGTCCCTTTGAGCTACTCTAAGGATGCCCTTTCCTAATCAACCAAAGCTTTCCAACTAGTCCTCTTCCCTTTGTGTCCTATCTGCCCTATCTCACCCTTCTACACAAGCTCCTGAGGGAACACGCAGACCGGTGCTTTCCTGCACCATCTGTTGCCTCAATCCCAGCACATACACAAACCAACTCGGACCCTCTTCAACCAGGCGACACAGTCTTACTTCAGGAACTACATCATTGGAACCTCACTGGGTGGGACCCCACATAGTCATACTTACAACCCCAACAGCAGCCAAGCTTTTGGACCACCCCCCTTGGTACCATGTCTCCCACCTCAAAAAGGTACCTAGCTCCAATGGCCAGCCCTGGACTTCCACTGCCCTGGGGCCCACCAAATTCAAGATTTCTTGATGGCCCCCTTCTTCTTTTACTAATCATTAATCTCTCTCAGGCCTCTGTCCCAACCCACAGATGGTGCTTCTATATCCAAGCAGCGTGGCAGCAGGATGGCATCACCTACTTCCAGCTTATGGGTCAAGGTGATTGCCCTTCCACCAGCTGCAATTACCCAGTCCCCCTTAGCATCGCTGAATTCAACCAAGCCACATCACCCCATCTATGCACAGCAATGCTATGCTTCATATCAGACCAAACAGAAAAATACTGTAAGTACTGGTCTAACACTTACGGCAGGTGCCCTTATAATTCATGTGAGAAGCGCTTCCTAGATAAGCCTTGCTATGAGAACTGAGCACACAACGGATTAACTATTTGGAACTCATGGGACCCAAAATGGGCTTCTGGTGTGAATGGTAAATTTTCTTCTTGGGGTTTTGCCAAGCTCCCCTTGGCCTCTATCAGAATCTGGAAAACTTATATACAAGTGTTCCCTCAAATTCACATAACCATACAGGAACAAGAAAAAGAACTCCAACACCAGCTAGATGCAATTGCCCATCCTAAAGCTGACCCTTTTTCATGGATGGCCCTATTATGTCAGGGCCTTCAGCTTCTCAATTTATCCAAAGCTAATACATTTCAGACTGTTTCTTCTGTTCAGGTTTGGGTCATACTCCTTTAACTGCGATTCTCATTGATGTTCCTCTCAGTACCTCAAACTGACCCCAAGGGCCACTCTCTCTGGCCTTTGAGAAGGTGCCTCTCTTTCATAACTCATCAGGGCATTTCTCCTGCTGCTACACTTCCTATGGTTCATCACCATGTGACCAGGTCATTCAAATCTCTTCCCCAACCTTTGCTCTACCTGGGTTCTTTTTCTGGTGCAATGAATCTAAGAATCTAAGCCTCAGCATGCCCTTTGCCTTTTGTGTTCCCTCCACCTTCGTTCCTCAATTAACTGTACAGCAAGGCTGAATTAACATGGCTTTTTACCACCTCCCTTTCCAGAAAAAAATGGGGGATCTTTCCACCAATAGTAGTTGGGCTCTCCCTGGCCTTTTCATTTGCTCCCTCCAGGCTGGGAGCAGGAGGACTTGGTTATGCAGTAACCACTACAAAGAAACTTGAACAATAACTTTGAGAAATGGTAGAGGCATCGGCTGTCTCTCTCGCTTCCCTGCAATGGCAGATAACATCTGTTGCCCAAGTTTCATTACAGAGCCTTCAAGCCCTAGATCTCCTAACAGCCGACAAAGGAGGAATGTGTCTATTTCTAAAAGAACAATGATGCTACTATATCAATGAAACCAGGCTGGTCGAAAGAAATGTCAACACACTTGGTCATATAAGTGAAAGATTTAAACAGCAACAATCAAATGACCCTTGGCCAAGCTCTACCTTCAGTACATGGCTGACTCCCATTCCTACACCCATATTAGTAATAGGACTTCTACTATTAATTGCTCCTTGCCTCATCAGGCTTGCCCAAAAGCATATAGATGAAGCTGCCAGAGTGACCTACAACCAGATGCTCCTACACCCCTATAGTCGCCTCCCTACCGAACCAATACCCGAGCCATCTTCTCCTCCAGTACCCCCTAGCCAGCAGGAATTTGCCAGACAGAATTGGTCATCCTATATCATCAAAAAGGCTGGCATGCTAGGTTGGTTTAAGGTGGCTAAGGGAAACAAAACACCAGGCAGACCTCATATGCGGAAGAACAATCAATCAGACACCAGCAGACAAGCAGTGATGGAGACTCATAACCACCATCAATCAGCCAATACACCGACCAAACCCAGGGGGATACAGGACTCCCCAAAACCTTCCTTTCCTGTCCCAAGCTCCCCCATTCCTGCCCAAAGCTTCCCTTTCCTTTCCCAAGCCCTCCCCTTCCTACCCCAATCCCATAAAACTTTCAAACCAGCTGAGCCTGCACATGATTCTCCCATAGCCACTCTGTTGGATGGGGGAGTCTTGCCTGGGGGCATATATCAATAAGGTCTCACTCAGCAGTTTTAATCTACCTCCTTTTGGTCATCATTATCTGACCTTACAGTTATCAATCTCTTTATTTATTTTTCTTCTCCCCCACATCTTTCTCCTTCCTTCTATTTTTAAATATTACTATTAATGTGTATGTTTGAATTGCAAATGCCCCCTCTGGGTTCAAATAGAATAAATTTTCAGTTTCCTTTTCTCAACCCTGAAGAGATTTTGTTCAAGAGGCATATTTTGAAATAATTGTAAGTTTATTCTGTCACATTTTGCTTACATCACAGGACAGACATGTGTTCATGAAAACCATATTCTTCTATACTAAAATTATAAGTTAGATGAAGAATAAAATTAATATTTTAATATAAAAAAGTAGTTTAATAAGATAAGAGCTAAGAACTGGCCTTTGGGCTTGTCTGTGTTTTGTTTACTGTCAACAAACCATGTGTGTGTATGTGTGTGTGAGAGAGAGAGAGAAAGAGACAAAGAGAGAGAGAGAAAATATGAAATAAATTATTAAAGTTGCACATTGCAGAAAATGAGAGATTTTAACTGAGAAAAAAACCTTGAGGGAATGAAAAAGTAAGAGAACAAGAGTGAGAGATTGAATTGCAAGAATGGTACTGAATAGGCAAGAGAAGATAGGTTCAATACATAAGACAGGATAGTTCTAGTTAAGAATCGAGATAGTTTCTCTCTCATTATAGGAAGAAAAGAAGATAAGAGACTATGGATAAGATACTGAGATAAGGAGGATTATTTTTCTCAATTAAAAAACCAAATGTAAGTCTATAAGAGGGAAAGTATGGTCATGTCAAGCAATAAAAATGTGGGAGGTGCTTAAAAACTTGGGGAAAGAGGAGAAGGTGTAAGTATGCCTTCTAGAAAACAGGACAATAAATAGATCATGCAACAGTGATATTTTTACTGGGAAGCACCTATGGTCCACTTGAGATTAGACTTTGAAGTGAAACTGATAGACTTTTTTTGCCTTTTACCACCACCTATAGAATCAGTATAGGTGTGTATTTAAGCAATTTTGGGATTTTCCTAGAGACTGGTGAAAAACAGGCATAATTAAAAATAGGTGCATAAAAATAGGTATGTAAAAATAGGTGTATAATTAGGAACTAGGCATTGGATAGTACTTAATTTATAAGTATATATAGGTGTATAACAAACATATGACTGACTACAATGCTTATAGTGAATATAATTTAGATAAGGGTGAAAAGGAGGTAATGAAGAGATTTAAATTTAGTGAAAAGAAGTGAGATTACTAAATCTTAGACTCTTGATAGGAGTAGAAATCTAACAATTGTAATTGCAGTACCCCATAAAGCAAGATAGAAAGATAATGAAATTAAGATTATGGGAGGAACATTATACTTATTAGCAATTCTATATTACAACTATGGAAATGAGTGGATAATGCTAGGTAGAAGACAAAATTACTGAAACATATAAAGTCAAGGAGTAGAAATCACGTTTATTGAAGGACTATGTAAATGCACATTGAAATCATACAGACATCATAATTTTACTGTTAGAGAGTAACAGAGCTAGGAAGTGAAATATTGATGAATGATAACAATTTGCATTGGGATTCTAGATATGACTTTAATGGTCAGGTATGTTGGATGCTGTGGTCTACTGATACATAATTTAAAGTGGGGAAGGTTTAAAGTAGAAGGAGAGAAAAAAACATTTGAAAATTGAATGGAGGACATGGAATACATAAAGAGAATGTTTCCAATGATTTTGAGAACAGAATAAATTTTTAAATATTTTTTAGATGTTGTGGACCTTTATTTTATTCATTTATTCATATGCAGTGCTGAGAATCGAACCCAGTGCCTCACACATGCTAGGCAAGTGCTCTACCACTCATCCACAATTTCAGCCTTGAGTACACAAGAATTTTAAACCTAGGGAACAAAGAATGAAAAGCAGATGTTCAGAAAAAGAATATCAGAATATAGATGATTTTGCTGACAACTGATTATCAGAAAAGAGGCATGATATAAAAGATTTCAGCACTTAGGAAAGGTGGTAAATGGGATCATTAAGAGAAAACAGAGCTTTATCATTCTTTGAGTGCATTAGATGAGAGACGACCTGTGAATCTTAGTCTTTTCATAGAGATAGACATAATCTAGAAGACAGGACAAAGTGAGATAATTTCTGGTGATATTTAAGCTGAAATTTTGGGGGAGGTGTAAGTGCTGTGGTATTGGGAGACAAGCATTGTCAAGAGAGCACACTTAGCCCTAGATTCTTTCATTGACTCTTGTGGTAGATTCAAGAGGAACAGGAGAATGGTAATTGGATTTAATCTGAGAATATAGGTCTTGTGCTGACATCTACTAATGTTAGAGGAGACTCCATTTGAGATGAATTAGTAACCTGATGTAATTGACATAAGAAAATATGACTGACATAAGAAAACACTCTCTCACTTGGCAAATTTTCAGAAATAATCTTCATGCTATCAATTATCTGATTTCCAGAAAAAAGGAAGAGATAAAGGACAGCAATAAAGAAAGACTTCTGTGGGATTTTTCTAAATGGGAGTAGAAAAATGGAATAAAATTTTGTAATATATGTGATTCATTCTTTAAAATACAGCCTCTATAGAATTATTAGGTATATACTCATGCACATACAAATACATACATAAAACAAATTGTCAAAGATAATTTATATACATACATATACACAAATTATTAGGTATGCATGCACATACACAAACATAGAGAAACCACTATCCAATTTGTTAGTCAATGAAAACCAACAAAATGCAAACCACAGAATTTTTCTGTAGATTCAAATATGGACAGCAGATATAAAGGGCACTGGAGAAAGTGTTGAATATCTAGGTTTCTATGTGCAGAACAGAAGATATGTGAACACTAGTCAGAATCTTTGAGTATGTGTGTCTGAAAATCAAAATATGGAGTAAATAAATATGATCTAGTATTATCAAAATAATCATTCCACAGCAGATTCTGCTATATCTGTATCTGCTTATAAAAGTTCATGAACTCATTTTGTCTATGAAATAAAAAGATTATTCAGGTGTCCTTCAACTTATAAACAGTGTACATGATTGTTCTTTAGATTTTTATCTCCATGAAATAGGGAAAATATACTTATGATAGTTGTTTCTTTCCCTATGAATTTTAGGTGAGTTTATTCCTGGCTAACAACATTTTATTTAATTTTTATTATAATATACATTACTGGGAAAAAATCCAAGGCTCAAAAATGTGCATAGCTTTACTCAACTAAAAGCATTTTTGTGTTTCATTTTGTCTGTCTTCTGTTCTGCCTTCTGCTGATGTGATTAGCTTCTATAAATTTCAAAATCTGCTGTATGTTTTGTAAACCAGTTTAGGTAGGAAGAGAGGTTTTAGTTTATATTAAAACTAAATGCTACAATTCTATTTCATCTTTCTTAATTCTGTGATTTTTTATATTCAATTGATGAATCTAGATAATCACAATTAGGAAGACAACAATTGGGTTAGACACATTTTCTACTCTTCTCTCATATCAAGCAAAAATCAAAACAGCATAAATGAAGTCACAGTGATGATTTTGAATCACTTTCACAATTTGGTTATCAGACATGTTTTAAATCAGGATACAACAGTAAAAGTAAAACAAGGGTTAAGGCAATATTTTGTGCTTGTCATTTTAGCTGTGTAGATTATAATTTGCAATCTATTGGATTTCACATTTGTAACCTTGATCTAAGAAATAAAGCAAAATGAAGAATGCAGTATGGCATGCACATTCTTTTTTTTTGACATAGCATACACCTCAGTGATTTTTATAATAAGAGACATTTTTGTTCTATGTGTACTTTATATGTGTTCCCTTATTTTCAGTTATTTCTCAGTTCTGTATCTTTTATAGTCTTCATTGTTTTCAAATAACTTGCTAGAATATTTTTCTACTATTAAATAAATACTGACACTTTTATTCTATAAAAACCACACTTTGTTTTTTTAACAAGGCTGATGCCTGCAGCACTAAAGTAGGTCTATATTTTGAGGATGTTAAACAAAAATTTTGTAATGTTGAAAAACTTTTGTTTTAGTATGCTCATGTGTTTTGAGGTGACTTATAAATTTTCTCTAAAGCTAAAAATAAAACTAAGTGTATAATAAATTCCTATCAAGGTTTCAGGAGTAGCCCTTTAGCATAAAACATGATTTTAAATCCCATCTCTGCAAGTATCTAAATTTTTATTCTTTGTTAAGTTATTTTACTTCTCTATGCTTCAGTGTCCTCCCTGATACAACAGAAATTGTAATGCTTACCCCAGTGAATTGTCATAAACATTTAATTACATAACATACACAAATTACAAGGGACAGATTTTGCTACATAATGGGCATTTGGGAAATATATCCACTTCAACAATGAAAGACTAGATAATAAATTAGGCCAAGATAATCTTAAGTGTGCAAGACATGATTAGATTGGTACACCATGTGGCTTAAAACTTTTATGCCATATTGCTAACTCAGTTATATCTGAATGGGTTTTTATTTGAAATTGAATCTTCAGGAGACTATATCAAAATGTATATGACAGATTATTATTTTAATGAAATATCCATTATGCTTAGAATTAGCATTTCTTTAAGGAGAGCATAAGTCTTACAACCCAGCTTCCAAAGAGACACAATATTTTCTGATGACATAGAAAATATGAAACTTCAAAAGTTTATCTTAGAGATATACTCTAGAAATTTCTGTGTATAAGCATGAGGTCATGTAAAAAGTATATATTGGTGAATGGAATAGGCATTGTTTGTCTCCATAAAATCTGTATCACCCTGACAGCAAAACCAGATAAAGACACATCAAAGAAAGAAAAATACAAACCAATATCCTTGCTGAACACAGATGCAAACACCTTTAATAAAGTATAAATGAATTTCCTTAAAAATACATTAAAATGATGATATAACATGATTAAGTTGGATTCATCCCAGAGATGCAAGGTTAGTTCAATATAAGTAAATCAATAAATGTAAGTCATGGCATAAATAGAACCAAAGGAAAAATCAAATTATAATTTTAATATATGAAGAAAAAATCCTTGACATAATTTATATTTAGAAAACCACCTTGGAGGGCTGGGGTTGTGGCTCGGTGGTGGAGCGCTTGCCTAGATGTGTGAGGCACTGGTTCGATCCTCAGCACCACATAAAAATAAATAAAATAAAGGTATAGTGTCCATCTACAACAAAAAATATTAAAAAAAAAAAAAACACCTTGGAGAAACTAGAGATAGAAGAAACTTACCTAAACATCATAAACTCAAAGCCAACATACTGAAAGGAGGAAAAAATGAAAGTATTTGCTCTAAAGTCAGAAATGAGACAAGGATATCCATTCTCATTACTTCTACTAGGCATAGATTTTTAAAATCTAGCCAGAGCAATCAGTCAAGAGAAGGAAAGTAAAGGGATACAAATAGGAAAGAAAAAAATCAGTCTTTTGCTGACAGCATGGTTCTATACTGAGGCCTCAAAAAAATTCCACCAGAAGACTTCTAGATCTAATAAATAAATTCAGCAAAGTAGCAAGATACACGTCATGATACAAAAGCTGTAGATTTCTGATACTCCAATAATTAATCTGTTAATAAAGAAATCAAGAAAACTATTCCATTACCAACAGCCTCATAATATACTTAGGACCAAATATAATTAAATATGTGAAAGATCTCTACAATGAGAATTATAAAATACTGAAGGCAGAGATTTAAAAAGACCTTAGAAAATGGAAAGATCTACCAAGTTCATGAATAGGTAGAATTAATATCATTAAAGTGTCTACATTACTAAAAGGGATTTGCATATTCAATGCAATCTCTATCAAAGTACTTGGGACATTCTTCACAAAACTGGGAAAAACAGATCTAAATTTTATATGCAACAATAAAAGAGCTAGAATAGCTAAAGCATTCCCGAGCAACAAGAATGAGGTTTGAGGCATCAAAAAAACTTGACCTCAAGTTATACTACAGGTTACTAGTAGCAAAAATGCATGATATTGGCATAGAAATGGATATGAAGACTAATAGAATAGAATGGAAGACACAGAGACAAATTCACGAAAACACATTCTTCTGAACCTTGACAAAGGTGTCAAAAGAATACACTAGAGATTGCCTTTTTAACAAATGGAGCTAGAGAAACTGATATGCATATAAAGAAGAATGAAACTAGATTCCTCTCTGCACAAAATCAACTCAAAGTGTATCAAAGACTTAGGAATTAGACAGTGATTCTAACACATTAGCATGGGCCCCAATTTCCTTAATAAGACTCCTGAAACTCAAGAAATAACAAATGAGATAGTATTAAATTAAAAAGTTTCTGCACTTTTTTTTAGTAGAAAACAAGAGCATGAAGAAAGAGTCTACAGAATAGGAGAAAATCTTTGACAGCTACTTTTCTAACAGGGGATTAATAACCATAGTACAAAAGAAGAAAAAAAAAACACTAAAAACAAAATAGAACAAAACAAACAAAAAGGAAAACAAAAACCTAATAACTCACTCAATAAATGGCCAAAAGATCTAAAGAGACAGTTATCAAAAAGAATTATGGACTGGGATTGTGGCTCAGTGGTAGAGTGCTTGCCTCACATGTGTGAGGCACTGGGTTCAATCCTTAGCACCACATAAAGATAAAATAAAATGAAGATATTGTGTTCATCTTAAAAATTTTTTTTAAAAAGAAGAATTACAAATATATGAAAAACTACTCAACATTCATAGAAATTAGGGAGATACAAATTAAAAGTACAGAGATTTCATCTTACTCTGATTAGAATGGCATTCATCAAGAATAAAAATAACTATAATTGCTAGCAAGAATGTTGGGGGAAAGATACACTTACACTGTTGGCACTACAAATTAATATAATCACTTTGGAAAGCAATATGGAGATTCCTCAAAACAGTAGAAAATGAACCACCTGCATGACCAAGCTATCTCACTCTTTGGTATTTATCATAAAGAACAAAAATCAGCACACTATCATGATACATGTATATCAATATTACAGCAAAACAATCCACAACTGTCAATTAATGGAAGCAGCCCATCAATAGACAAATGGATTTAAAAAATGTGATATATACATATAATAGAGTTCTATTCAACCATATTGAAAAAACAAAATTTTGTCATTTTCTGGTAAACGGATGCAACAGGAAAATATCAAACTAAGTGAAAGAAGCAGAAGATAGCAAGAAAAAAAATGAAAAAGGGGATTTTGTGAAAACAGAAGGCAGATAGAGTAGAAGAAGGGAACTAATGAATAGAGAGATTGAGGGAAAGGGGAAGAACTGTTATGTGCATGTATAAATATTTCACAATGCATCCTAATTTTATATATAACTATAATGTGACAATTAAAATATAAATGAATACCAACCAATAGAGAAGAAGGAGAGGAGAGTAAGGAAGCAGGTAGTTTTAGGGATTGGAATGGAGAAAATTACATTACATACATTTCTGAATATGTCAAAATAAATCCTACTATTAGTATAACTATAGAGTGCTAATATTTTAAAAAATCAACAAACATTCTTATACTAAATTATAAATATTTTATTTACTTCTTTATATTTCCACCTACTTTCCCCATAGAATTCTATTAATGTAATCTTTTGGATTGGATTATTTTATTTATCATCTTATGTTTCTCTATTATAAGAGACTAAGTTGAAATGTTTTTTCTAATTTGTTATTTTTTCATTATTCTCATTATTTATTAGGTCAATCGCTTGTTATTTTCTCTTCTTTTCCTTTTTCCTTTTTTTTTTTCTTTAATATTTTGCAGTGCTGGATAACCAACCCAGGTCTTTCTGCATGGTAGATAAGTGGTCAAACACTGAGCTATACCGCCAGTTTCACCTATTCTTAGTAACTCATTTCACTTCATTAGCTATCACTTTCACTTTTAGATTTAGATATTTGATAAATAATACGTTCAATAATCAACACACTTTCTATGACTTGGACTTCATCATAGAACACTCTTAACCCTAGAATTTCTTAGAGTTCTTTATCTTTTCTATTTCTCAATTTAAGAGAAGGTATATTATCAATTCTTAAAATGGTTTACCTCTGTCTTTGGAGCATCTCTTCTTTTATCTATCATTGCCTTTGTGTGTGCTTCCTAATAGACCTCCACCCCTTTTAAAAACAAAAATGTTGTTCTTTTTAGTTATATATGACAGTACAATTCATTTTGATACAATTGTACCAGCATAGAATATAACTTATTCTAGTTAGTACCCCATTCTTATGGATGTACATGATGGTGTATTCATATAAGTACATAGAAAAACAATTTCAGATTTATTCCACCGGAAAAGGAAAAAGATAGACCTCTGTTCTAAATGTCCAATTTGGTAACTCTAGGTTTGTAGACATGAGAATAAAATCAAGATATATTTTGAAATAGAATCTATCACTGACGATCATGCCCCACTTCACTTACCTACTTCTGGTTTAAAAAGCACTACTGTTTCTCTCCACTTGTGGACAGTAGGTCAATAAATGGGCAAAAGATCTAAAATGACAATAGGTCTGGGTCTCATAGTCTTCTCAGCAGTGCTGTTGAATGTAATCTTTACAGAGTTGATTGGTATAGATGGAACAAAAAAGCATGGTATGGATATACTTGGTGTGGATCTCTGAATGATTTCTCTCTACAGTGAGAAGTCTTATTAAAGATGTTCAAAGTCATCTCCTTGAATGATCACTGGATAGTGTAGAGTTCACACATAAAACGCAAGGTAAGACCAATGCTCAACTGATTAAACTGGTACAAGTACAACAAGCTAATTTTAGATTTTAAAAGTCTTTATGTCCCTAGATTGTTAAGAGAAGAATAAGCAAAGTGTACCAATTTCTCGTTATCCTTGTCCTAAGCATGTGCACACACACACACACACAACAAACAAACAAACAAACACACCAAAACACAAAGGCCCAGATGACTACAACAAATGGTGAAAAGCCGGCACGGTGGTACACGCCTGTAATCCCAGCACTCTGGGAGGCTGAGATAGGAGAATCACGAGTTCAAAGCCAGCCTCAGTAATGCATGAAGCGCCAAGCAACTCAGTGAGACCCTATCTCTACATAAAACACAAAATAGGGCTGGGGATGTGGCTCAGTGTTTGAGTATCCCTGAGTTCAATCCCTAGTATCAAAAAAAAAAAAAAAAAAAAGGTGAAATACCCTGTTGTTATCGAGACAATTCTAGCCTTTGGCTAGGTGGTTTTGTATTTTGCAGTTCAAATGTAAGGGAAGCAAGAATGGAAGTCTCAGACTTCATCAAAACCTTGAAAGCCAAGAAATCTCTTATGGTAGGTTCACAGGGAGATATGGAGTGAAAGAAGGCCCCATACCTGATCTTTGCAAATTTCCCATCCTCCTGTGTTTTTCCTGTAATAGGATGATCACAAGGCCTTCTGCCAAGAATCAAATTAGCAGTGACTCAAACCTGTCATGGGTTATTTAGATACGTGCAAGTTCAGCAGAGTGCCATGGTGGAGTTTCATGCTGACAGAGAGCAGATAGACTCGTGTTCTACACGTAAGCAACATGAGAAATCTGATCCAATCCCTGATATTTTATCAGCACTTCTACATTTTGGCATTGCCGGGTTTTTCCCTCCAATTCTCGTTCACCTCCTAACACTACCCAGAAATCCAAAGACTACGAGCTGCTATGTCCCTCTCCTTTATTTCAAGTTCTTATTACTCTCTGCAAATGTCCTTGTTGGTCTCATTATAGAGATAGATAGCTCTCTGGAAAGAAAATAAATAATTCATTAAGACCAAAACACAAAAACGAAAGCAAACAAAAATAACTTTTCACAGCATTAACAGTTAAAAAAAGAAAAGAGAAAAAGAAAATGATATATTTTCCTTAAGAGTTTTTAAAGACAACAGGAAATAAAAATTGTTAGTCTTAGCCTTTTCCTATTCCCCAGAATGTGAATTACTTCTAGTGCAGTGAAAGAAAAAGAATAAAAGGAAAAAGAATATATTTTTAAAAAAGATAAGAGGCCGGGCGCAGTGGCTCAAGCTTGTAATCCCAGCATTTAGGGAGGCTGAGACAGGAGAATCACGAGTTCAAAGCCAGCCTCAGCAATGGCGAGACGCTAAGCAACTCAGTGAGATACTGTCTCTACATAAAACACAAAATAGGGTTGGGGATGTGGCTCAGTGGTCGAGTACCCCTGAGTTCAATCCCCAGTACCACAAAAAAAAAAAAAAAAAAAAAAAACAAAGATATGGGGAATCTATGGCATCTTTTTATTAAAACATGGTGAATTGGAATACTCTTCCTTCCACAGAATTAACTGAGGGATTGAGTGGCATCAGAGAAGGGCAGAAGTGGTTAGGGACAGGGAGGAGTGAAGGAGGAAGTCACCTTATTGGTCTAAACCTGATTTGACCACTTCTTCACTTGCTCATTTGTACAATGGTTGTTTGTTTATTCTTCACTATATGCTACTGAACAATGTAACTTTTCAGATTAGAAAAATTTACTAAAGAATAGTTTGGGAAATCAGAGGTTTTAGAAGTTTATTTTTTGATCCTAAAATTTTAAATGATTTGAGAACAGAAGTTGGGTGTAGTTGATTGGCAATGACATAATAATTCTTTTCTCTGCCATTATGCCTATGGCTTACTCACTTCTTCAAACATAAATGGCTTAAAGAAATCAGGTCAGGAGGTGGATATCGAACCATTTGCTGAAGTATTTCTTCCTTAGTTTTGTTCCAACTGAAGCTTATTTTCTCATGATTTACAACCTTAGCTATTCTAAAATTGAAATTGGTTTCTTTTCTCTTGAATCACATATTGAAAGTTGGTATTTTTGATATTTAAAATTCTACTATCTTAAAAGAGTACTTCTAAATTGTCTTACCCTAGTTGACCATGACTAGACCAAATATTCACCTTGAAATCCTCTACTTAATATGGGTGGTATTCTGAGATTTGAGGTCTTTGGCTCCATTGAAATGGTAACTATAAAAGAGAAGTGCTACTCGAATTTCCATTATTGTAACTGCTAATGAGTCTACGTACTTTCTATTTACTCTCTTCCTCCAGTGGTTCTCAACAGGAGGCATGCAAGGTATTGCTGATTGTCACATGGATCACCCTGCTCTAATGTCATTCCCTACAGCAGCAGAACTCAGAAATATTAAATGCCCTGCGTTGGCCAAGACATCTTCCTCAAAAGGAACTGTCCCACTTTAAATTCCTGTCACACTGTAAAACACATTGTTATATTCTCATTTAAGTGATTCCATCTCTTATTTCTTCTGATGTTCCCTCTGTTGATAATTGTGACACAAGAATTTCAGCTTTTGGGGGACTTAAATTATCCCTAACCAATTTAGATATAATGATATAGAAGTTCAGACCTATAATATGGATTTATTCAGTGTTAACACTTTAGGTAACATGGTCCCTGAGGATTCAGCCCTGCATTTGGTATTATAACATAAGTGTGACCAAGCCATGACTCTTGATTAGCTGATGCTCACAATATAGTGCAAAAAAGAAAATGTGACCCAATAGTGTTACCAGTGCAATATATGCAGCAAAATAGTTTACATTACATTTAAAACTAATTGGACTGTGTGTGCTCCACTATAGTTCCCATGCATGAAAACACAACATCTAATCTAGATGTCAAAAACAGAAAAAAACATGATGAAGATATATGATGTTTGGTATGCTGAGTTGTCAGTATTTCAAAATCATAAATTTTACAAAAATGTCAGCATATTTGTCTTCTTTAGGAAATAAAACAAAATGAAGAAGCAATAACAGTAGATCTGCAATATAGATATAGGTTTGTTTGGGGGGACTAATTGACTAGATCTAAGCCTTAGCTGCTTCCTTCAGATGAGTCTCGTGTCTCCAGTTTCCTGGAGTTCTCTCAGATCTAGATTCATCCATGCATATTACCTACCTAACTTCTATAGGAAATAGAGTTCACAAGTGATCCGGAGCTTTGACAGAGAAAGATGCAACACTCTTTTGTATATTAATCCAAACTTTTAATTGATATACATAATTTCACAGAACCTTTGCATTTTATATCATTTGCATATAATTTTATATAGTTATTTAACTCCTACTTATTAAGCATTTATTTTAAGACATTTGATCTATTTATAAACAATGAATAATTTAATATATGCAAACAACTATAGATTTATACCACCTGTCTGATTTTATAGCTTTAGAAACTAGTTTTTATTATTTAATGTCTTATTTGGCTGAGGTCATAAAAGGAGTAGTTGAGCAGAGATTTTTACCACAAATCCATCAGACTCCAAGATCTAAATTTAATCAACCAATGTACCTTACTGATTATATCTGATTAATTTGGATGTTTTGGGGTATTATTAGTAACTTACAAATCACAACTGCCTATATTTAGTTAATACAAGATGACTAAAATTAATTCCTTGATAAAAATGAAGAGTTGAAATCTCAGTGCAAGCCTTGGCTTTGCAAAAGTTATTTGATTTGTAATTATTTTAAACCTAGGAGTGTTCCAAAGGAGAATAAACCTAAGATTTTGTAATTTCTCCTGTTAGACACATTGATGGCATTTATTCCCTTTCTTTATTCAACAAATATCAACACCAAGTGTTTATTAGATGCTGTACTAGACACTAAGCGAAGAGTATTGAACAAGATTCTCAAAGAAGCTAAGTTTCAGTTGAGGATATAGAAAATGATAAAAAATAGAACCTAAATATACAATGAAATGTCAGGTAGTCTTAAGGTCTATGAACTAAATAAAGCATTAGTCTGTTTTGGAAAGTGTGATGTGGGCAGGCCTCTTGGATAAGGTGACATTTGAAAGAGACTCAGATGAAACAAGATCACAAATGGCATGATTTTTTTAAAAAAAGACATTTCAATTAACAGGAATAGAGTTTCCTGAAATGGAAACATACTTAGAATGTTGTAGCAAAAGTCTGAAGTTCAGAGCAGCTAGAGGAGTATGATAAAGGAGACCAAATCAGCTATGTTGCAACATGTATGTTCTTGGTGGGTGAATGAGGACTTCTTGTCCACTCCAGATGTTTTTATGCCTATGAAGGGACATCCTTGCTCCCTATGGTCCTCTCTGCTCTGTGCATGATGAGCTCCATAGGAGCAGAAACAATTTCCTGGTTTATTTTTTTAAAAGGTGCTATGAACATGTCACGTCTCTCTTCACCCTTTTCTTTCTTGGAAACTCATTTAGCTGGAATCAGCCTGTCTTTTTCATTTCTCTATCCCATGTTTAAAGAGGGAAGTTCTGTTAAGCAGGATGTGGAAATGGATGTGATACTGTAGTTTTAGAGAGTGAGTTCAAGTACAAAAGCCTTTCATTGTATATGTGAAGAGAAACCATTGAAGGTTTTATTTATTTATTTTTTTGTACTACGAGGATCATTTGTTTTATTTGGAGTTTTTCATTTTTCTAGCACAGAAGTCAGTATAAATACCAAAAGCATACATCAAATGTAAAACCATATTCTCTTCTTTCCTCATTTCTATTGGGGTTTCCTATACTCCCATAAAACCCTAACATCTCTTGAGACCCATGTCCTTCCAGAACCATCCATGTGGTTCACCTCTCTGGCCTATGTTAAATGTTCAGCTTAATCAAAATTATTCAAAATACAAAGGATTCCAAGAATGTGCGTAAAAGGACCTAAGTGTGAGTGAAAAGATAGATAGTCTGTGATGTGGCTACTATATAATACTTTGCTAAAGAATTAAAATTAATGTATTTGAGAAAATACTTTCCTTCCCTCTCTATCAAAGGGTTTCATTGTTTTGGCCCTAGCTCTTCCTACCTGTTACTTGTAATTATTTTTATTTTCTTCATTAATGATTTAAAGACATAACCCTCTTCCTTAGAAAAGAAAACAATAGAAAATTCAGATAAAGTGGACTCTTCATGCTATGTAAGATTCTTGCTCTGTGAGCTACTTAAAAGAGAAGCTAGCATACAAAGAGCCAAACTAACAGAGTGGGATTTTATTCTCATAAACTTGACTCCATATTGCTTTACCACATATTCTCATATAGCATTCTAAGTAGGAAGAAAGCTGAGAGTCATGTCCATTAGGTTTTCAACAATAGGCCCAGAGCCTAGTACCATGCCTGGAGTATTCAACACTCTGTTACTGAATGAATCAATATTATTGCTCCTTTGTAAAAGAAGGAAATCTGGTTAGCATCTGTTTCACTCCTAGAATAATGCATGTACTGTGTAATGATCTGCATATGGAAATACATGGCTCTTGCACTTTGTTTCCTGAATTTTATGTTTAAATTATAAATTTTATATATAATATTAATATTTTATATATTTTAGATGGATCTGTGAGTATATTAATTTTTGATAAACAGCAATTTCCATACACATTTAGAGCATACATTTTGAAAGAATGGCTCCCTCAGTGCTGCTAAAAGACATCTCACTTTGTTGGCAATATGGAAACTATTTCCGAAAGCATATTTAACCTTAATTCCTTGTCTAAAAACACAAAAGCAGATATATGTCAGTAGTAATTCAGAAAAAGTCAATTATATTATTTTAAGAAGAAAATTTTTTTAGCTTTTAAAAAATGTAAATCAAGTTTGGAAGCAAAAGACCATGTTCCATATTGTAGTCTGTTTCAGTAACCCTTTTTACAGTAGTAAATTCACAATATTAATGCCATCCAGTGCTCTCCAAATTTAATTTCTATAAATTATCTTTATGGATGCAGGAAATCTGATTAAAACAGATTCTACAAAACAGATGAATGCTGATTTTTATACAAATCTTTCTGTTTGTTAATACCATGCTTTTTGCTACTTGTTCCTTTATCTTTGTTCACATTTAATTACAAATTTTTTAAAAGTAATCTGCAATAATATGCATTTTTTATTTTTAATTCATCCTGGATTTTTATTCTGAACTATGAGCTTCTGGAGGTTATTATCAGAGCCCTATTCATTCTGCTTTCCTTTTACTACCTTTCATATTCATAGATTGCTTAAACAAGCTCAAATTACTTTGATGGATTTAATGACCTGTGAAAAAATGAAAAATGTAAAAATTAAATAATTAGCATATTGATATTAATTTAATAAAAATCATAACATTTATGAAATTCTGCAATCATATTGATATTTAAAAACAAAATGATTGAATTTCTCACATTAGTCAAAATGCAGAGAATTATATAATTATTTGAGATCAAAATGTTCAATATACATATACCAGGATTTTAATCTCATTTCAGTGCTTAAACTAGCTTGGCAAAGAAATCTTTCAATACATTTTAATGTAATTAGTTTTGGTTCAGACTCTGACACTACTTATAATACATGTTATCTTTTTTGTCATTCATTCTTTATCTACCTCCTCCTCCTTTATTTTCTTTTTCTTAAAATGTTCTTGCCACATCCTATCACAAAGAACTCTTAGGAAAAGTCAAATTATTGATTCCAACCATATCAAAGTGAAGCAAAGTACATGTTATAATACTTAAAGCACATTTGACATTGATGCAAAATTCAGTAATAATCTTAATTAATTTTGTGACCAAGATTATATTTGTATTGTGAATGATTTATGAGACTAAAAATTAGAATCCATTTCATTTATTTCATATTAGGAGACTTCTTAATATACTCATATGTTAAATATAATATATACAATATAATCACTGCATACTAACTCCAAAATATTCACAGTATCACATTTGGAGAAATTAAGAGTCCTACAGGTTAATCGTAGTGTTTCAGTTGTGTTAAAGAGGAAAGACAACACTGAAAGATGACATTGATTTATCCAATTATAGATTTTTAAATCTTTAAACTTTTCCCAAATTTTGAATGTAATTATTCTATGAAGATGGAAAGGGAAGAATGGCCATGTTTCATATCTTACTGAAGATCATAATCAATGTGTTTGGTAAACCTAGATCTGTGGGTCTGTTCTGGCTCCTCTTTGAATAGTTCTTTTATTGCACCGTTCAAAAAAACAAATAAATGTTATTAAATATTTTTAAAACCAGAATAAAAGTATATAGAGTTTTAGAAATTCATCTACTCAGATATTGTCAAAGTCCATATTTAATATTTTTAAAGTGGTATTTTGTTTTCATGAGATGGACTGTATTTTCTTGACATCTGGGAGAGATAGTTTATTACATTTTCTTTGGGGTGGACCAGCTGCCACAAGGAACTTTACATATTGACTTATTTGGTCTTCTAGATATTGCTATGTTTTACTCTATGCTAACATAGAGTAAAAAACCCTTCCAACCAAGCACCAGAATCAGACGTAATGGCAAATATGAAGGGGCTGCCCATATTGACAGTAATACTGACATAGGATGGATGTCATACCACACAAACATAGCCACATAAATTATTTGAAGGTGGTGACTTAAGCATAAAATATCATGCTATAAATCACCATTTTCCAGACTGCATTTAAAATGTTGTTATTATGAGGAAAATTCATGATTATCTCATATCTCCTGAATGATATCTCATGAATATGGGGATGATTTAAAATGCTTCATCTTAAGAGTTTCTGAAATTAGCACATTCATTGACTAATGTAAATTTAAATCTTATAATATCAACTAAAAATTTCAGAAAGTTCCTTTTATGTTTACTTCTTCAAAATGAGCAGCCACATAATAACCCCTATGAGTCTGATGAGCATGGCAGAGAATTTTGGGTCATCTGGCAACCTTCTAACAAATCCTTTTTAAGTTGGATACACTAACTTAGGCCTTCAGAAGAAAACTTCTCTTAATTAAATCTTCCACATTTTTATAGTGTTATTATCTATGAAGGAGAACTTGACATATTCCTGCTATTATCATTATTAATATTTTTATGATGTATAATATTGTTCTTCGCATATCTCCAGGGAGATTTCTAAAAGTCAAACAGGCTGCAAAGATTTTTGCATGAGGTGATTTTTACATGAGGTCATTACTAGGCATTTGCAACTACAAAATAGAGTAGTACTGCCACCTCCAGAAATGAAGAAACCTAACAAGCCCCCAAGTTGTTATAATTTAGGGAGGAAAAAAAAAAAAAGCTCTAGAAGAGACTCATTAAGCTGAAGCAACATACAGTTGCTTACATAAGGGGTTCAGGGGAACATGCTTCTGTAGGATGAAAAAAAGAACTCCACATACCAGACAGCATTTAAATCCAAGTACGGAGGTTAGCACTTTTGTAATTGGTGAAAAGTCAAGAAAAAAATATAGACTTGGTTTTAGTTGAAGAAAAATCGAAATAAAGCATTCACCAAGATGTTGTGTTTCAACATCTTCTATATTTCTAAATATATCATTAACGGTATTTAAAGACATGGGGATGGATAGTTGAGGTTTGATGGGAACATATTTTATAAAAACACAAACCAACACAAAACAGCATAACTTTTGGTCTCTTTTACTATAAATGCCTCATTTAACTCCTATATTCAGGTTACTTTTAGGAACCATTGCATTCACTGGGCCATTGTTTTGAAGTTTCAAAGAAGAACAGACAAGGGAGAAAAGTAGTAGCCAGACATTAGCACCAACTTCTATTTGAGATTTATGTAAATAGAAAGGGTATTTAGAATCATTGTCTTTGATTATTATGAAAAGGAAGAGGAAGAAGAATGCTATCTACTAAAAGAAAGTTTAAACAAAATATGCCCTGAAGAAGCCTTGCCTTCTTTCTCTCATTGTCTCTCTTCTCTTCTATCCTATTCTACAGATTATGGGAGAAAACTCAGAAAACTGGGTTGAAATAGTACTGTCTCTCAGATACCCACACATCAGTAATACAGTTTCTTATTACATTATAAAAACAATACTAGGCTGTGTGTGTGTACATGTGTGTGTAGTATTTTGCTGAAATACATAATATACACCCACAGATTTTTAGAATAACATAGAATAAAAAACAACCACTGATTACAGAATAAATATTTCTTCAATTAGATTCACCTAGAAAATATAAAGGGAATGGGGCCAACAGTTCTCTAGTGGCATGACCAAACTGGTGAATTTTAATTACATGCTTATTTGTTTCATTTCAATTTTTTGATACTTTACATTAACAAGGAAGGAGAAATCATGTAATTTTAGTCTTTCTTATTGCTGAAATGATAGAGGGAAAATAAGCCAACAGGACTCTATAGCCAAGAGCACAATATTTGTTCTGAAGGGGGAAGTAGATAAAATCAAGTGAAATCTGAATTTCAGATAAAAAAATTAATTATTTTATTATTATTATTTTTGTTTTTGGTACTGGAGATTGAACTCAGGGGCACTCGACCACTGAGCCACATCCCCAGCCCTATTTTGTGTTTTATGTAGAGACAGGGTCTCACTGAGTTGCTTAGCGCCTCACCGTTGCTGAGGCTGGCTTTGAACTGGAGATTTTCCTGTCTCAACCTCCCTAAGTGCTGCGATTACAGGCTTGTACCACTGCTCCCAGCTTAAAAAATTAATTAAAGCATGCTCCAAACATCATACTGGACATTCACACTAAAAAAGTACATGTTGCTATCTCAAATTCAGATTTTAACAGGGCATACTATTTTAATTTGTTAAATCTGGCAAAGAGTTTCTGAGGCTATAACTTAAGTTTCACATGCATGCTTTCCTATTTAAGTCAGATTGAAATAAATACATTGTTCAGAATTTATAAATATGCCCTCATAGATGGAATCTTCCACTGTTCCGAAATACCAAAGAAAAATAAAAAGGGGGAGGAATCAGAGCTCTTACCCTTAATTTGGAAAAGAGGAGTGAAAATTCACCTATATTGTGAGCTCTGGGAATTGAAGGAAGTACAAACTAATACAGTGAAAATCATGAGTGGGGGTAGGGATATAAATGAAGGATCCAGCTTTGTACACAGACACTGAATTTTTTGTTTCACAATCTTAATCAATACTAAAAATATTTTTGAACATCCAGCCATTTTCTTACAAAGAAACATGAGTATTTTTTAATTTATAATGAAAGCACATTGGTCCCATGTCTGTCCTAATACACAGAAATGAAAATGTACATGCCATCAATGTGGCTATTAAGGATTTTCTCCCCATTGGAATTCATTTTGGTGTTTTGTTTGTCTATTTGTTAAGAATGAACAAATAGATCTTTGTGCACTGAATTGGCACAGCTAGAGATTACCACTAAACTTTTTAGGCATATGTGTTTGCAATATACCTATTATGAAGAATGGTAGCTACAATTTCCTTGCATGTCTTTTTCCTCTCTATTTCAGGTTACTTCACTGCTAACAAGAACAATAATGACAGAGGAAAGATAGCTTAAATGAGACTGCATGATTGCTTTTCCACCTAAAATGAGTAGAAAATGAAAACACTTTAAATGAAGTGTCTCAAATAAACATTTAATTTAGGATAAGACAGCAACTGCATATATAGAACCATATCAAATATTGAAAGAGCATTTATCGAAGAGTTGAAAGACTCATTTGTGGCAAAATAAATGCAGTTCTAAAAGTAAGCTAGTGAGAGTAAATATGTAAAACCACATTTAAGTAGCACACAATTAACGTGAATTTATACTAGAAAAAAATAAAAACTGTGATGAGATTTTGGTGAATTATGTATTTGAACAAGAGACTATTTTGTTTTTCATCAAACATGAGCCTGGCTGTATGTGGATGCTCTTTAATGAACTATAGATTTCAAGCAAACAAGAGGTTATGTACTCATATATTAGGAAAAGTGAATACATTATTTTCTCAGTCTACTTCATGTCTTTATTTCATATTCCTTCTTAATTGTTTTACATGATTAAAGACTTATCTCCACAGCCCTTTATAGCTTTCTCTCTCCTATGCTCTCATTTCAAGAGATCCTGCTTGTTATTCTTTTTTCTTTTGTGTTCTCATGTTACCTGGTTCTCATGTTCCCTTTTCTTGACTCCATGTTTATTTAGAGCCTCATGATTTATTTTGCCATAAAATGTAGGCATTATAAATATTTGAGTAGGTTCTAAAAACTATGACCCTAATAAGGAGACAGCACTAGAATGCTTTGTAAATCATAAAGCATTTAGTGGAATTCTATAGTAATAATAGCTGATTCTATTAGAAGTATTATTAGATATGTTGAGGTCACATTACACAACTAGGAACCTTCTAAAAGTTATACTATGTAACTAACAATAATGATATGACTATACATAAAAATTAATCATACTTAAAGTGATTTCAGTCACACTGATGTATGTTACTCAAGTCAAAATATATTGTATATAGTTCCTAATAAAATAAATGGTAACTGTACTGCTAAATGATAAAGGTGTCAAAATTTTAAGCAATTTCTCTTTAATAGAACTATTTTTATCAAGCAGAGAGGAGGTGATTATGAAAGGAATCAGTTATAGAATAAAAATGGAAGCTGTCATGACTGATTCTAGAGCCAAAAGACATCAGCAAAATAGAAATTCTAAATGATTTGCATCTACTGCCAAATGTTTTCTTGGCTAATATAAGTTATATTATTTTCTGCTGTTTCAGCATTCAGAAAGTCAATTAAAGGTAAAGAAATGGAATTAGAAATGACAAAAATTGCTTTAGTTTTCTCAAAGATTACAAAGAGAGACACTGAGTTCATTTTTGTCTACTTCACACATAATGCCTTCAGTCAGATATGATTCATTTTATTCTTATACTTTCCTGTATAAACACATATTTTATTCTGTATGATAAAAGTTTCTACTTTTAAATATTTTTAGATTCATAATTTACTTTTCCAATAGTGTGCAATAGAATGCATATTACCTTTTGAAATATTTTTATTCCTCATAATAAAATATAATTTGAACTCTAATTATGAAGCCTAGGTCAAAAGCCTATTCTGTCACTTAACTTAATGATTCATTATTCATTATACCAAAACTAATCATCTGTATATCAAGCAATGAAACTACAAACAAGTCTAATGAACTGAAGGGCTTGTTAACAGATATCATATTGCCAAACAAAACACTTCAACTTTTTTCAAATCATTCTCCTCCATGATTACTTAAGTTTGCTTAGCTAAACTTTGTTATTGAGTTGGACCAAATTCCATTTGATTTAAATTTATTAAAAATATTTTGAAGCTGGGCACGGTGGCTCAAGCCTGTAATCCCAGCACTTAGGGAGGCTGAGACAGGAAAATCGCGAGTTCAAAGCCAGCCTCAGCAACAGCGAGGTGCTAAGGAACTCAGTGAGACCCTGTCTCTACATAAAACACAAAATAGGGCTGGGGATGTGGCTCAGTCGTTGAGTGCCCCTGAGTTCAATCTCCAGTACCAAAAACAAAACAAAAAAAATTTTGATATAATTAAAACATCTGTTAGTAAAACATTCTTTCTCTCATTGCAAACATTTGAAAATCTGTTTTGCTTCTGCTTTGTACATTTCCTTGTATTTCATTGGATTTGACTTAAAAGCAAACCAAAGGTCATAATAATACAGCTTTAAGAGTGTGAATTTTCTTTGAAATCAATGATAACCCATTGGAGACCTGTTCCCAGACTAGATAAGTTACAAAACCAATATTATCTTAAAGAAATAATGTTTAGCTATCATTAAGGTGGAAATCAATAGAGTACTCTAGAACAATCCTGCCCCCACTTCTGAGGTGCACAGAAGTGCTGAATCTGTCAGAGATGCTCACAAAGCTGAGTGCTGTGACTCTGTGATTGGAGAACAAAGGATATGGGATATACTTTAGCAGACCACTCCACATTCTATCCAGACCTTGAGTCTGTAGCTAATATGTCCAGTAAACATATTGTGGAGAAAGATGGCAATGGAGTCACACTTTTCATTTTGAAAACATTTGGTTTGAAGTGGAAGAGCTAGCTCACTGGAGCATTTAAGTGCACTCTCTTCCTTCACCCTTCTAAGACAGGGTTTGCTCTTTCTACACTTCTTGAAACAGACATTTGTAAAAGATAAGCTAGTAGAAATTCCCCATGACATAAACATAGATGAATATTTCATAATATGAAAAGGCAGACGTGTCTTATTATGGGTTTTCTGTTCCTAACCCATATTATGTTCCTAATCCGTATCAGTATGTCTGGCCCGCTGGGAGACGTGCTCATGACCTACACACTTACCACTCTCCACTCCAGGGTCTGCACACACCTTTCAATACTCCATGTGTGATGATGTCCTCAATAGCACCTACAGCACCTGAACACTGACAGAGGCCCTTATCTTTATCAAGCTTCTCTCTCTGCTCCAGGCAAATAAACAGCTAGTACAAAATATTTGGACACAATCTACAAGTTGAAACAGGAACTCTTCTGTCTCTTGCTAAGATGTTCTATTTTTGTGCTGTCTTGTTATTATAGTTTCCTTAGTTCATTTTTTTTCTTATGGACTGAAACTTTTGTGATAGGTAGCTAGGACTCAAAGCATCCACATAACAGGATAAAGCCTTTATCTGTCTCATTGTAAGTAGCATCCAGACCTCTGCCAGCATAACCCAGCTCTCCAAACTAGAGAAAACCTGTTCCTAAACCATTTACTCACACAAGTATTGTCTTGATGTTACATTTTATTTTTTACATACTTAAAAATAAATCCTACAAAATTACTCCTACATTTTTACATTTGGAAAAAGGTTGTTAGAGTAGCATACTATTTTATGGTACCAGCATTATACTGAAATTGGCATAGACGAGATAGCAATCATAAATTAGAAACAGAACCTAGAACCGCACATGCTGGTGAGTGTGGGTGTGTGGCACGATATTGTGCCACTCCAGGACTGTGAACTTTCAGTGGGATCCAAATATCAAAGGTAGGAATCTATTCCCCAGGGGCCTCTAAAAGGCAAATTTTATACCTCTCAAAGACCTCATGACTCTGACTGCCCACATACAGACTAGCAGATATGCAAAGTTTGAGGGTCAAAGGCAAGTTTTACATATGTAAACAGAAATCAGTTTCTAAATTGGAGTAGAAATAAATTAGAAATAACTAGCATATAAAGTGATTAGAATCTAATCAGTAAAAACCTTGCAGCTGCTGTAGTGTCATCCTCAAACCAGAATGCAGCCAGAAATGAAATTTCATTCAGGTTAAGATTCCCCAGCTGTGCCTCAGAGAGACTCTTGTACCCACATAACAAATGGGCATCGATCAATATCATTTTAAGGCACTTTAGGCCAACAGAATACATCATACCATTATCTGCAGATAAGTGAATGTATTTGAAACTTTAAATTGTTATCATACCCTAAGAAAAATAACTCTCTTAGAAAGACTACTTGCTTGAATAGTCAATCATTTTATCTACTGGAAACTTACCTTTTCACTAGCAAATCATTGATTTTTAATATACTGAGCAAGTCTGTGATGATTTTTGCCATCAGCCTACATTCACTGAAACGTTTTTACTTTATAAAATATTTGTTTTAGAGCCAGGACTGGGACTTACTAAAAGTCTTGTTTTGCAGAGTAGATTGTGATAACATACTAAAATTAACCATATATTTTGTTGTTAAATCACCTACATACAAACTATTTGTAAATCCTTGTTGAGCACCACCTTCAAAATATAAACAGAAGTTCAATACTTACTACCACTTTCATTTACTTTTAATTTGTATTAATTGTTTATTGTCTGTCTTCACTTTGTGTATATAAAACAGGAATTTCTCTGTTGAATCTCAAACATCTGGAATAGTGTCTCACACACAGGTTTTCAAATAACTAGTTATAAACAAATGGATAATATGATACTAAATTATCTAAAGACATGAGAGTAGATATCATAAAATCTTTTTGATTTACAAATTTGAAAACTGAGAGATATCTCTTCATTGTATGTGTATTTGATATACACATTGCTGAGTAGGTTGTGCCTCCCCAATTTCCCAAATATATTTTTTAAATCCTAACCCATGACTTGCCTATAATTCTGGAGCTTTTAGGAAACAGTTTATATTAAACAAATTTATAAGAATATAGTCCTAGTCTGAAAAGATTATAGACTTTAAAGAAGTGATCTTCCAACAAGAAATTGAACTTTGATAAAATTTTGATCTTAGAATCTCTACATACAGAATTGTGAGAATACAAACTTCTGATTTTTTTAAACTATGTAGTCTGTGTTATTTTGTTATGATAGGCTAAGATAATAAATAATATGCAATATATAAATAATGTATATTTGAGCAGATCTATGTGTTTACAAGTTTTGAGATTTTTGCATTATCTAATCTTACTTTGGGAGTCTTCTTGGTCCACTATTCAAATGTTCTTTAGGAACATTGCTCAAGAACATCTATCTGAGAGAGTATAGTCTATCAATTATAATCTATCATAAATCAATATTTCAAGATAATTTTAATTAAGCTTTTATTGAGGCTGGAAAAATCCATTATACTCTTCAAAAGAAACTTACAGAATTCCAAAATAAGCTCATATAAATGTAAAAAGGTAAAATAGGGAGTATGAGATGGTAGCCTCAAGGTAAAAGGGGATATCATATTAATGCTTTGAAAAATAGGTTTGAATAAGTCAATCTTTTTAATCTGAGTATGTTAGCTTTTCATCAATATAATGAAATACTTGACACAAGGTACTTGTGAAATAAAAAGTTTATTTAGCTCACAGTTTTGGAGGCTGAATATCCAAACAGCATGGCAGAGGCACTCTGTACCATAGTAAATGGTAGAGTACATATGGAAAGAGACATCACATCTCAAATGATGATGTTTGGATGGGGTCAGGCTTGCTCTTTTTACAGAAACCTTCTCACAAGATATATCAAAGGATAACTACTTTGATCCTCTTTAAGAGAATGTCCTCACTTACCCAAGGACCTCTCTCTAGGCCCTACCTCTTAAAATTCCACCATCACCCACTACTAGCACTCTTTCAACACATTGACTCTTGAGACACTAAACCATACCCAAACCACAGCACTGAGAGTAAACAATTATTTGTTCATCATATTATTAAATTAAACAGAAATAATTTGAATAATTTTAAGAAATTTTAAATTCCTAAAATTAGGATAAGTAGTCTGTGTGTATAGCCTGAGAATAGTGTTTTAAATTAATACTTGCATTTCTTCACTTCAGGAACCAATGCTATATATTTGTGTTTTCTCAGTCATTGAAAAGACGAAAAAATATCTTCACATTGCTTGACTCTTGTCTATACACTCACAATTGTAGTATTCACTCTGATTCTAAATGTGGAAGCAAATATGGAAACAGGAAAAAACGAAAAGGAAACACATTCTAGTTTTTCATCAAAATACATGCCTTCTCCCCATCCTTTCCTATCCCTGCCTCCTATATTAAATATTGGAAACTTGAACATAAGTGAAAAGAAGAAAACATCTTGTTTTTATTTTCTTTTCTCCTGTCCCCTTGTAACCTTTTTATTCTCTACACAAAATATATCCAGCTCTCCTGAACATCAATTTTTGGAAGAGGTAATGAGAACAAACAAACAAACAAAAAAGGTAAAATGTAAGAAGGGAAATAAAGAACAGAGCAGAATAGAATTCTAATTATTTCTAGGCCCTGTCAGTCAACTAAAATCATATCTTCTCTTTGAACCCTATATATAAGGGCAACTAATGCAGAGTTTGGAATAAATGAGTCAAAAGTACCAGTGGTTTCATAAAATAAAAGTTTATTTCTCACTTGTGAAGAGTTAGTTTCAGATGTTCTTTGTTGGACAGCTCATGGCTCATCTCCAAAAAGTGATTGAGGAATCCAGGGTCCTTCAAATTTGTGATATCACCATCTCTAGCCCATGGGCCTCAATGACTCAAGGTGAGGTGAATAAGTATATGGAAGAACTACAGTGACCCACATCACTTTAACTTTATACACATTGTCAAGAGTGGGTCTTTTTAAGTGAAAAGGGTCGCAGCTGCCCACAAACAACTCACTCGATAGAGCGAGGCCTTATTTCCCTTTACTCATCTATCTTTGCCATACATCACATTATGGATTAGCATTTCTTTTTATTTCAAATGCATATTTGTACACTATGCTTCTAGTCTTTTCCATCAACCTAAAATCTACACATAAGTTAACTGCTGCTTATGGAATAGTCCATGATCTTAAATGTCACCATTCCATTGAGATACATTGAAAGAGTTCCATATTAGGCTCTCACTATATTTCTTCAAAAATTACTGATGGATAAAATTATTTGGTTTCATTTTTATAATTAGAGCAGTAAAATATATTAGGGGCTTTATGAATAAGTAGGATTTCATGAGGAGAAATTAAAACTAAATCATCTCTTGTAATAATTATTATATAGAAAAATGTTCCCAATTAAAACCAAAAGTGATATTTAATGTTAAACAGGTACGTGAACTGATGCTTTATGGAGAAAGATTTAAATGGAACTCTGTTAGGGCATGATGGTTCTTTTATTATAGAGCAAAGGGATAACTACGGGAACAAAACTGCAATATATACACATTTTGCGGGGTGGCTTTTAAAAACAATTTGTTTGCTCATTAATTTTCTTTCCTTTTAGGAGGAAAGTAATTAGATATTTTTACCCACAGAAACTATAGACTTTTTGGTAGTGTTGATAATCTTAAGTTGTTGCAATGCATTGTTTAGCATGTATCTGGAGTTCAAATGCTTGCTAAATTGATTTCTATAGTTAGAAAGAGGATTTTTATTCTTGTATGCCATGTAGAAAACAGCTAATAGAAAGATCTGTTAGAGAAAGGTCATTTATTTTCATAGATATAATAGAGATAAGAATTCCAGATCCATTTCTCTGATGAGGCATACAAGCTTAACACAAGCAAGTGACTCCAGACAGGAAAATCACCACAGAGATTATTTTCATGTTCATTTTTTAAAGAAGCAAAGATAAATTTGGTGGAATTATTTTATCAAGGAAAAATTCCAAGTGCAAGTTTTTATTGTATTAATATGCCAAATATAATAGATTCATGTTATAATTATAATTGAAAAATTATGAGCAAGAAAAAAAAATCTCTGAGCTTGACTGCTTGTCATAGTTACATTGTGGTTTTTGTGTTTTAATGTTTATGCCTTCAAATTTTAGGTAATTGGAAATTGTTTATTATTTATATGAAGTATTTGATTTCATGCTAATCTATTTTTAAAAACTTCCAATATTACATTATTGTGGTAAGCTTGCTTCTGATTATGCTTATTATTTAACGTTTGTTTTCAGACAAGTATTGGACACTGAATGAAAAAGTACATAGATGTTGTCTTTAAAAATACAGGAACCTATTAGCTCAGCTGTTAGAGAGCCTGAGACAGGAGGATCTCAAGTTCAAAGCCAGCTTCAGCAACTTAGTGAGGCCCTAAGCAACTCAAAGAGACCCTGTCTCTAATGAAACAAATAAAAAAAGGCTGAGGATGTGTGTGGCTCAGTGGTTAACTGCCCCTCGGTTCAATCCCCAGTACCAAAAAATAAATAAAAAATAAAAAGCAGGAACCAGGGAGATAGGAAACAGCAAATTTGAGTATATATACATTATTCAAATATTAGACCTAAATTAAATCTGAGGAAGCCAGAAAAATGAGGAAAGAAGATGTTTCAAATGGAGAAAAACATGTAAGGACACTGTATCTTAATTTAATAAAGTTTATTATATGAACTTTTTGTGTTATTGTTTATTTCTTATTCAGGTATCTTCCTCAGAAATTTGAGACATTGGGGGTCCATGTTTATTATTCAGTTATGGAATTCTAGTTCCTTCAGGGTAGCTGGCTGTAACTCACACTAGTTGCTCAATAAAGGATTATGGACCCAAAGTGATGAGGATGCTGACAATAAACCTAAATTAGAAAGAAAGCATGGCTGTTTGGAGACATCATAGAAGAAAATGTGTGGTAGAAGATCCTCAGAAAACTATTGAAAATATCAACATGATGTATTATAAGTCCTTAGGACTTTTAAAGTCCAATGGTCATTGTAAGTAAAATTATTTGTCTTCTTTCTTACTTCTTCGTCATCTCCTCTTCTATATTTTTTCTCTTGTCAAAAAGAAGTACTTTTGTTTATTGATGATAAACAATTTTAAATTACCAGAAACCAAAGTGTCCACTGTGAAAAGCTTTATGTCCAACAGCTATATTTTAGCCAATAAAAGAACAATAAAATAATAGCTTCACTCCTTTTTTCTTTCTTTGAAGGCAATGCATATGACAGATTAAGCACAATTTTCATCAGTCTGCACATTTATTTTGTGCTACCTTTCACTATCCATTGGTCATCATCCATCAACAGATTAGCAAAATAAAATTAATTAGACTTCTGCTTAATTATTGTGCAGTGATATAATGGAATTTTTATGTAAAAATTACTTTTATATATAATGGAATTTTAATAGAATAATAACAACAATGGGAGAGTTCTATAGAAACTTAAAAAAAAGGAAATGCAGGATATGGCATCCAATGAGAAAAAAATTAAGTTATTATAACACCTTGTGCATTTATGCTTATATATATACAAACATATACATATGTACATAATAGATATATGTATATCTATATATGTAGATATATTCTATATCCATAATGTGAGTCTGTAAATACACAGAATTATGTGTGATCTTTGCACAGTATTTGCCTCTGGGTGATAAGTTCCCAAGATACTTTTATAAACTAATTTTATATAGAATATTCATTGTCTTTCTTTCTCTTTGACTATACATATATATATTAATGGCTTTATTGTTGTAGTTAGTTTACTATCAGTAGGTTGCAATTTAAAATCTATGAGCTAATATTTAAAAATTCAATTGATCATAGTTTTTGAAAGAGTTGCACAATCTTATCTAAAAGATGCTTTGAGAAAAGTATAGAGAAATATATATATGGAAAATAAAAAAGAAAAGATTAACATTTTAGTAATTTAAAATACTCTTTATGTATACATGTTTATAACATTATAAAATCACATACAAAACTGGTTAAAATTAATAAAAATAGAAGTGTCAAGTAATTCAATGACATATACCCAACTGTAATATAAAATGCTTCAAAAGTGATTATAATCAAATATTACTTTAGAGGTATTAAATAACCACAAAAATCAACATTATATCAATTTTGCTTCCTTAATATTTTTATTCTTCCTTCTAAAAAATAAATATTTTAGGATGGATGTGTAGCTTTTACTCATTTACTTAGAACATGAGAACTTCAACTATCACCTTGTTGATTGTGAATACAGATTATGTCATTTGCTCTAACATTGGTGATTTATCTAGTCTGGCAGTCTCTGTTCTAAAAATATATCTTGAAGATCATGCTGCCCTCTGTGCTTACGAAGACAACGTGGTTTAGAATTTACAAAAAGGGTAGAGATTTATCTTAAGCAAGAGTATGCCTATTGCTTGTGACATTTATCCTCTCAAGCCAGATGGCAGTGGGATGGAATATGGGTTCTTATTTTTACTTTATATATTATTCAAAAACTAATTCAGTGTTTAAATGGCAAAACCTAAGTAATTCTATCATATATTTACCCAGGTCTTTCAATGAAAAAAAAAAAAAGAGTTTCTAGTCAATATTATTATTGTATGATATTTTAGTTAGTAGCTTTAATAATATTAGTGATCAGAATAATCAAATGAATATGCAATGCTCACAGGAAATTCTCCATGTGGTGTTATAGCAAATCTGTGTTATTTTACTAAGGTGTTTTGAATCTGCTGGTCAAGTTCCTAATTTGTTGAATATGTTTTGAAGAAAAAATACTTCAATGTCCATATGTTTTAAAATGTTAAGCAATAATGTTACTTATAGTATAGAGAATGTACTGAATTTCTAGTAATATCATTCACAATTGAGAGACCAAGGATACAATGAAGAAGGTAGTATCCTCAATGAAATTGGCTAGGAATTTATTAAAACTAGGATGACATAATTAGAGTGTTAGTTGAACTTCCTTATAAAACATATAATTTTTCCATAATTATTTAGAGAATTCAGATTATCAGTTAGTGCAACATATTTACTCATTAAAAAAAGATACAAATTTTGCTTTACAAATATGCACATTTAATAACTGTATAATAATAAATAGCAACAAATGCCTATAGGGTTCTTATTATGTGTCCAACATACTCCATCATATTTAATTCTATCATAGTTAACTCTATAAAACAAATCATCTTCCTATTGTAGAGGGAGGATAGTTTAGAAACCTTTCTGTCCAATACACAGGAAGTCACAATGTCAAGTTCAACTTTAAGAATATCTTTATCTCCGGAGCCTATTCTCTGCTCAGATATGCCATCTAGCCTTTCAGTGAAGGTAGATGTCTATAAAAACAAAAACTCTTCAGAATTGGAGAAGACATTAATTCACTTGAGCCTTTGTGAAAAACACAGGGCTCTTGAGACTTACAGCTCTTTGGATGCCAAAGGAAATAAATACTAAATTGTTAAGAGTAGATCAAGTTCTGACAATGTTAACCTGCAACACTGAGTCTGTTGTGATGTGGAATGTAAAAACCACTTCAAAAGAATAACAGCAGTTCTAGAAAATCAGAAATATATATTTAAGAAAGAGAAATGAGAGATACATGAAGGAGAATATGATCCAATTCACTGCACTAGGAGAGATTCTTAGACATTTGTGAATTTTCTAACTGGTTTTCTGCATATAGGCAACTTGACCTTTTAGACCATGTAGTTGGTAAAGGTGTTATTTATTTGAGAAAGTCAATCAGTTATAGCTATATTACAGAAGGAAGAATTTCATTCACATCCCATTTTAGTGGAATTCCTACCTTGGATATAATGCTCTATTTTATCAAGAATATTTCATCGTTCAGTTAAGCCATGGTTAGGATAGTCATACTGTGTTTATACTTCTGTGTTGAACGAATACCTTTTTTATGGGATAGGGAGTATGTCCTCACCTTATACAAACTGTTCACATTATGCCACTCACCCTCCACAACTCTGCTGCACATACCTACTGGATTCTTCCCTTCATTCTTTCCAAAAACAGTCCAAAGTTATAATTGAGTATATCAAAACTGGAATAATAAACTTATTTTTACCCTGGTACTTATTCCTGTTTGAAAGGATAGAAGAAGGTATTTAGTGATAAGAAAACCTCTTCAACTTCATTAATTACCAAAATGTTACATCAGCCTATCTTACTTGATTTGTGAATTTGCATGTCTTTGAAATTCTACAAGCTTTTAAATCTATGACAGAATATGCCTAAAATAGCCCTATTTCCATTAGATCTCAATATCTTATATAACCTCTGGATTAGATGCTTTGATGATCATGAACAAAATGGGGAATATATGAGGATAAACATTAAATATTGAATATAATTTTAAAAGTATTAAATTTGAGCCAGGCGTGGTGGCGCACGCCTGTAATCCCAGCACTCAGGGAGGCTGAGACAGGAGAATCACGAGTTCAAAGCCAGCCTCAGCAATGGCGAGGCACTAAGCAACTCAGTGAGACCCTGTCTCTACATAAAACACAAAATAGGGCTGGGGATGTGGCTCAATGGTCGAGTGCCCCTGAGTTCTATCCCCAGTACCCCCCCAAAAAAGTATTAAAGCTGAGCTGTTTATGAAATATCTGTGTAGATTTTTCCAAAAAAATGTAAGTCAGAATTATCAGTCTAAAGATTTTGTCTGAAGCTAGAGAATTTACATGATTATCTGCTCATATTATGTATGTCTTTTTTTAAGAGAACCGTAAATAGAACTACTCTTCTCTATTCAAATTATGAATAAATTGAGAAATAACAGCATAGTATAAAAACAACAAGAGGTGAATTCTATGTATTGAAGCTAGATCGGACAATAGTTTAACAAATGTCTAATAGGCTTGCGGTCTTCCTCAACAGTCAACATAGGATAATCCATTAAGGGAAATGTACAGTTTGCAAAAAATGCACTTCTGTATTTTCTGTTGAGTTAATCACAGGAAAAAGAATTGCTCAGGTTGCCTGTGCTCTAGTGTGTTCCTGAGTTGGCTGATTTTAGAAACATAAGGCAGTTGCTATCCTCCTATCTCTCAACATTGTAGTTAACTCTATTATATGAGGTAGAGAAATAATGATCAATAAATAAGGAGGAAACTAGAGTTTGATGGAATACAATGTAGGTTTTAGAGCCAGAGATATCTGTATGAGTCAGAAACCTGAATTAACTAAATTCTTTCAAAACAGACATGATTTGAGATTAAAATTTTACTCAGAATTATTATTCTCTTGAAATTTTTCTCAAACTGTCCAATATGGCTTGTCCTAAGTTTTGCAATGAGACCAAATGACATCATCATCATCAATTAAAAAATAATAATTCCATTTGCATAATCATATTGTATATTAAGACATTTCAAGGCAGAATAAATGTCCAACACTAAACAAGATTCAAGTTCAAAAATATACGACGAAGGCCTTATCTCAGTGGTAGAGGGCTTCCCTAGCATGCATGAGGCCCTGGGTCTGAACCCAGCACCACAAAAAAAGAAAACAGTATATAAACATAAATAATTATAAATGACAAATAATAAAAGTCTAATAGAAATCTCTTTTGTATTTTTTTCAAAAATCCAAGCATTTGCTTATACAGATCAGTTTCAATTGAAAAGTTATCATATATTAGGTAGAATTAGGAGTCATTTGGTACTCCCTTTAGGGTCTCACAAACTGAATTAACCTAGTATCCAACCTTTTATGAAAGTCACTTTAGTCCAAAGAATTGATAGATCTCATAAGATTTTATTTTTTCATCATTAGTTCATTATTTGATTATTTAATTACTTATTTAATTTTTTGAAGAAAAAGTCTTACTTGCTGTCCAGTTGGACTGGACTGAATCTATTGGACTTAAGTGATCCTCCCACCTCAGTTGTCATACAAGCTAGGACTAAAGACATATGCCATCATTCCCAGTTCACTAAATCATTTAAAGTAACCTCTAAATTATTTATCAAACAAAATTTTCAGAACAATGTGTTACCAAAACCAAGTTTTAAAAATTACTCTTGAAAACAAGCTGATTCTTTCCTAGGTTCATCTTTTCTCTGTAACTGGTTGAAGATAACCAACACATCCAAATGCAACACTAAAGTTCAGTGTTCAAATCATTTATTCAAGAGCTTCTGGCTAAGAAGACATATGGCATGCACACCCAGTTAGTTATTACACTTGATCATTTTACCAAATATTTTGCCTCCTATTGTCAAATCATTTTTATTTCAATTATAGTGAAACCTGCATTTATTTGCAATTGATGCTAATGTATCATACCATTAAAATTAACATAAAGAGCCAGGTGTGGGTGTACACTCCTGTAATCCCATTGGCTCAGGAGGCTGAGGCGGGAGAATTGCCAGTTCAAAGCCAGCCTCAGCAACTTGGCATGGCACAGAGAGCCTATCTCTAAATAAAATATAAAAAGGAATGGGGATGTGGCTCAGTGGTTCAGTGTCTATGGGTTTAATCCCCAGTACAACAGCAGCAACATCAAATAACCATTAACAAATGGTGATACATTTATATAGAGAAAGATCATGAGTAGTGAGTGGAATGATATTTGAGGAATCTGTTTCAAGTTGTCTTATTTTAAGTACTTTGAGAAATCTAGAAATTTACCTTTTACCATATCTTGCTGTTGAGCTGAAAGTTTTAGCAAAAAATTGATGACTTGACATATCTCTAGTAATGTTTGTATCTTAATACCTATTTTACTTATACTAGTGTTGATTTGGTTGTCACAAATATTTTCTTGATATATTTCTTCTGCTTCTTAGTATTTAACTGTATACATACTTATAATTTTAGAAGATTTGTTATAAACAGGATAAAATTTTATTGTAAATCAGTGGCCATCTTCCCCTGTTATCTTAAGAATTTAGTGCATTCATATTGATTTACAAGTCTATGATCTTTTTGTTTTATGTTTTCCCAGATGTGTCTCTCTTTTGTTTCATTGTAGATTCAAATAACAAATTTCAAGAAAAGCTAATCTCAATCTTAAAGTATAAATAAAATACAGCAAACCAAGCACAGAAAACAAAATATTAAAAAATTAAAAATAAAAGAACAGCATCTGACTTTTAAAAATTCAGAATTTGCCTTACTCAAACAGAGAAGAGAGTGTTCTCTTTTGAACACACATGCACAGAAATTAAATGAGGAGGAGAGGGAAAGTGGAAGTATAGAGGACTGCATTGGAGTAAATTTTATTCCATGCTTGTGAAATAATGTTAAAAAATAAGACCCAGTATTATGTATAACACAAATGAACTAATATGGAAATAAAAAATCGGTGAACACCAACATTAAGTCACTGTACTTTTCAAATTTCTCCATAGGAAAAGAACCAATAGGAGAAAAATATTATATATGATAATATATGTGGTCGTTAGATTGGTTTACGTGATCAGATGTTGGATAGTTCTCACAATGCCAACTTTCAGTTTGGAAAGCAGAGGAAACCAGTAGCTACTCAGTTCACAAAGCTGGAAACCTCAGAACAAGAGAGGCCAGTGATACAGCATCAGCAAGAGGCCTTAGGCTTGGAAGCCCCTATAGTCATTAGTACAAGTCCAAGTTCAAAAGCTGAAATCTTGAATTTGATGTCCCCTGATGGCAGCTGCAAGAAACCCTCCCATGGAAAAACAATTAAGTGTGTGCGTGTGTAGATGGGTGTGCGTGGCACTTTGTGAATATGTGTGCATGTGCACAGCAACCTTCTTCCTCTTTCTTTTCCACCCTGTCTCCTTCAGAATGAGTCTTCCCTACTCACTTCTCTATCACACTTGTCAATTATATTAGCAAACACCCTTACAGAGACACACAGTAGTGTACTGTACTGATTTTCTGGGCAGCTCACAATCCAGTCAGGTTGAGATTAATATGTACAGTTACTTTGTAAGTATATTGGAGCAGTAAACAATATTATTTCGTTATAATTTCAGCTCTGTGACTCAGAGCAGCAATTAAAACATGCAAGTGTCTATTTATATAGCTCTGCAGGACTTTAAAAATATTATGTTTCTCATACAGAATATGGATGTTCTTGTGGAAGTAGAGTCAGAATGACCACTTGATTTTCCAAAATATTAGAATTTGTTTCTTTTACCCTGATGGCAATAAATGATAGCTAGCTTCCAAGTCATGAAAACTAGAAGCTGGTAAAGTATTGTTTACTACTCTGCACACTGCTTTTAATTGTTACCTCATCCCACTGGTAAAGCAGATGAATTATAAAATATTTTTAAATGCTTTTTTTTAGTTCTTGATAGATCTTTATTTTATTCACTTATTATTTATATGTGGTGCTGAGGATCAAACCCAGTGCCTCACGCATTCTAGGCAAACGCTCTGCCACTGAGCTACAGCCCCAGCCCCCTTAGAATACTTTTTATTAGTGTATTTAAAGAGGAGTTTTCTGTTTACAAAGATGTCCACAAAGATAAGGAAATTATTTTCCCTGTATATAATGATACTCCCTTTTTTCAACCTATTACTATTTTTAAATTTAAATAAGATGCTATAATTCTCTGTAACTATTGGTTATAGCTAGATAGCTTTCAAAAAATGGGTACAAAAGATCTTGAAAAAAATTTGTTCACAATAAAGGAGATATCCTTACTAAATTTTCATCTTGTTTCATATTTTGTTAGTCTGGGATATATTAAAATAAATATTATTTTAAAATATATATTGTATGAGAAATTTTAAATTCCACATGGTATAAAAAGTAATAAGTTGAATTTTAGCTATTTCTGATATAGTACAATTTAATTCTTTTGAATGTAAATTACTAGTTTTATAATATTATATATCTAGTGTAGCACTGTTTGATCATCTACACTTAGTCATGTTTCATATAACACACTCAATATAGGTTTTAAGAAAGCAATGCCATCCTCTACTGAAATTTGGCTAATTTATAAGGATAAATAGAGGAAATATTCAATCATTTGCAGAGTCATGTGTGCATATGTGCGTATATGTACAAATATATACATATCTGTGTATATATATGCACATATGGGCACACATGTGAACATACATGCATACACAAATGGGCAATATATCCACTGTGTGTGTCATATATACACATATATATATATGCTTTTTTTTCATGGCAGTACCTTTAGTAATTGGAGATAGAGAAATGACATTTGACAAAAATCATGCTACCATCTCAGTTATTTTTACCAAGACCTTAATGATCAAGATCCCTATGGATAGTCCATGATTACAGATTTCATTTAGAGTGTGCTATTGGACAAATTATTTCTTACTCCATCTTAAATTTCTCTACACAATAAACTGGAAAACATGTTCAACAGATTTTTATATTAGTAGTTATTATTAGCCTCTACTTCTATCAACCTGGATCTCTTCATCATTCTTCCATCTTTAATTTTCTCTTCCTTAACTATTGGATCATTTCTCTGAGCCTCCACGTCTATTATTTTTTCCTCTAAAAGACAAATTATTCTAATGTTACCTCTTTTTTTAGCTACTACCTTACTTTTCTTCTACACTTTTGAACCCTCTACAATTGTTTGTCTACTGCTTCAAATTTACCATTGCATAAACTAATTCAATAAACAGTGAATTCTTATTGTCAGATGCAGTGGTTTTCAGTCTTCTTTTACTTCAATATTAGAGGCAATTGAAACAATGGATCATATTTACTTCCTGAAATAATTTTATTCTATGATATTCTCATTTAGCTTTCCTCCTGCTATTCTGTTCATTCTTTTAGCTGGTTAATCCTTTAACATGTTCTTTTTCATCTCTCCAGTGCCTCAGCACTCCCAGGCATTGATCTTTGATTTGTTCAGTTTTTCCTCTATACTCATTTCCTATGCAATTTTATGTATTTCTTGTGCTAACAACCATGTACACAAGGAACTCTCCTGCATGGATTTATAATCAGAACTTTTCTTTAGTATTCCAAGTTTATATGTATGATAACTATTTCGGCATATCCTCTTCAATGATGATTAGACATTTCAAAATTAGCATTTCTTAAATGGAGACACTGATGGCTTAATAACCCTGGGCCTCCAGTAATCTTTTTCATTTTACTAAAGGGCAACTCTATTATTTCACTTGCTTAGCTTAAACGTTTTGGCATCATCCTTGACAACTTTCTTGTCTTCGTGATCTATATCCAGTCTACTTCTGAAAACTTCACTTTCAAAATGGCCAGAACTTACCTAGTAATCCCTCACCCACATTATTATTATTATTATTATTATTTTTTTTTTTTTTTGGTAATGGAGATTGAACTCAGGGGCACTCAACCACTGAGCCACATCTCCAGCCCTATTTCGTGTTTTATGTAGAGACAGGGTCTCACTGAACTGCTTAGCTCCTTGCCATTGCTGAGGCTGGCTTTGAACTTGCAATTCTCCTGTTTCAACCTCCCTAAGTTCTGGGATACATTAAACAGTTTTTATATCTATTTTATATTCAATTCTGTCCTTATTACCTAGAAGAATATTTGATACATAATTTATAATAATAATAATAAATATATGATTTATTTTCAAAAATATTTGATTAATTGAATAAATGATTAAGTTGGACTAATAAATTGCCTCTATATACCATCATATACTAGAGATATTTGTCAAATTTTTGAAGAAAGTATTTCACAATCTTAATTTATGACATTAGCATAAAGAAGTACAATGTGTCTCTTTTCTTTTTCCTCCTACCTTTGGCTGACTGCAGGACTTTCTTTTAAACCATGCATGATTTTAGACTTTAATTCCAATGTTACCATGTTTTGTGTTAGAATGAGTTTTTCTCGTTGTTCACTGGCTTATCACTTAGTGGTAGGTGATTTCAGCCAAGTAATAAATATCTTTTAATTCTGGTAAATAAAATAAAATGCCTTGAAAATATCTTTTCTACTATTTCCTCTATTCCCTACTTCTGAATGTCCTACTAACTGCATACTATATGTAATTCCCTTACTGGTTATCTAATTTTCTTGTCTCCTCTCTTATAATTTCAATTTATTTATCTGTACTCTTTTTTCTTTAATCTTGTATGTATTTCCAGATTTATGTCCTAACAGCTATATCAATTTTTTTCATTATCCATATCATACATATTTTTCCAAAGACTTCTGTTAAGTGTTCTGTGACGTTTTACTCTCTACAGTCTTTAAAATTTCTTCTTCTTTGAAGACACTAAGAATAGTTTTCTGATCTATATATTAACAGTTTCTAAAGTATTCCTTCATTATATTAGCTATCTTTTAATTTTAGCAGCTATATTCAGTTTTCCAGTGATTGGTCATTCTTTGTCCATAGTTGAGAGTGCAGAACTATAAAACTGCTCAGCAGCTCTGTCTGAGCATAGGAGAGGCTTTGGATGAAAATGTTTCCATGGATTGATCTAACTAGGCCCAAAAACTAAGAATATCTGTGATCCATAATCCTGATTAACTTCCTGGATGGAATTCCTCTTTTTTTTTTTTTTCCTAAGAGATTTCTAATCCTTTTAGGCAGATCTGAACACATATATGTACTGTTCCTTCAACTTTGAATATATTATTTTTCACGAATAGCTTTGTTTTCAGGGTGTGTTACTAACACCAGCTGTGTCTAGTGCCTCCAACAGGGTGTTGGTGGTTCCAGTTCTCCAGAGAATATACCTTCCACCTAAATAAACAAGCAGGGCACATTTGGATCCACATATGTCCACTCTTTGAAGATTATCATTGACAGAAATACTACCATGTAGATAGGTTTATTCTGAGACATTTTCTGTCTCAGCTTAAATCTTAGCTATCTGTTATCCAATAAATGAGTTACCGTTTGTGTACTTACCACTAGTTTCCAGTATTTAGTTCATATTGTTGTTGTTGTTGTTTTCCTGTCTCTTTGACCTTGTGAATTTTTTCCATCACCTGTCTTCTAAAACTCCTTTATCTTACACTATAGGAATTTCATGAAGGATCAGATTACAACCATGCATCAATCAACAATAACTATATCACTTATAATCTGGATAAGGTATGCTTGTCTTCTGCACATACCCAAGAAAGAAAACATTGGTCAGATAAAAGACTGGTAAGTGATGTCTTAGTCATCTTTGACTAACATGACATAAATTGAAATGGCTTAGCCAGCAGAAATGTCTTTCTTTTAGTTTTGGGTTATGAGAAGTTCTAAGTCAATACTGTGAATAATTTAGTTCCAACTGAGGGATCTCTTCCTGGCTTGAAGCCAACCATCTCTTTCTGTCTTCATATGGTGGAGAAAGACAAAGACCTCATCTCTTCCTTTCCTGATAAGGGCTCAAACTCTATCATTGGGCTGGGGGGTGGGGGGATCCATGCTCATGACCTCATATAAACCTAATTAACTTCCAATGGCCTCACCTCTAACAGCCATCACATTAGGGATTAGGACTTTAACATAAGAAGCTTGTGTGAACTTCACACAAATAGTCTGTAACAAGTTAGTAGTTAGTTGAATGTTATATTTTAGAATGAGTTTAAAGAATGAAAGTTACATGTTAAAATATATTGTTCATATTTGAACAAAGGACCTGGCATTTTTTTCAGACATTTATTAGAAATTTATGGAAATCTTACACTTTTAGTCATGATAAAACAAAAAATATATTAGTAAAACATACAAACACAAATAACACTGGTGGAAGATAGTTTTAGTAATATAATAAAAAAATAATTCAAAAAATAAGCCTGGAACATAATTTTTATTTTCTTCCACATAGCAAACATGAACCTTTAATAGATCCTGATGTGACTCTAATCCTTCCTATCCAGAGGGTGAAATTAAAGCCCAATTCACAGGATAGTCTTTTATAGAATTAACTACTTAATCATGTGTCTCTTTGAGAATTGGCTTTAACTTTGGGAATCAATCCCATTAATGCATTAGTGACTAAACAGAATTCAATATTTTAACCCAGTGCCAAATGTTCTGACTTTGTCAAATGAAAATTGAGAAATTATTTTCTTTACATAATAGGAATGATTTTTTTTAATTCAATATCAAAGTCTTTAGGTAACTGTATAAGAATTCTAAACAAAATATGAATGTTGCTAATGATTTTAGGAGCTTATTTGTCAATGGCATCATCAGGAAAATTATGTTTATTTATTTCTATGTTATATACTTGCCAAATTGCATTTTCTGAGGCAATAATACAGTGTTCCATGTGTAGTCTTATGGTACACTAAAAAGTTAATGAATAAAAGAAAGACAGTAAAAGGAGTGAGAAGCTCCAAGTTTGCATTTTATGTGAGTTTTTATATTCCCTTATAATAGACCATCTAGTTTCAAATTGCATTGACATGAAATCACTTTAATTTTGTGTTTACTGACTCTATTTGGCAGAATATTTAGAATATGTCCTCTTTTTATAGAAAGATAAAACTGAAGGCCATGAAAATAAATCATTATCCCAAGATTACATGAAGAAACCAAAACTGGCACTAGAGTAAAATTTAAGAAGAAATGATTAGTTCATTTTTTTCCAGTAACATGTGAACATACTTTATTATGTAACTTTAATATATATTTTATATCAATATCCTGTAAGTCTTGGATGATAATATACAAAGGATATTATTTTAAAACCTTGACTCCCAGGAGCCTAAATGTCCACATAAATATGCTTAACAGCATGTTTTCTAATTGCATCATCTATAATCACTGACATCTTGCATTTTAAACCACAAAATATTTTGATTTAAAAAAAAAGGCAGAACTTTATTCTTATGGTTTTAAAATTTTCACTGATTTCACTATCCTTCTTAAATAATTTTGTATTATTTGACTTTTTAGGATACCTTAAAAGGGAACATGAATATCATTTTGAGAAATCCAGTGAGTAAATTTACTTATATTCATATACACATGAATACAGGATTTTTTGAGTAGGATACTGTGCATATATAAAATATGCATATACATATATGTGTGTTAAAAATATATATATGAATGCATCTATATCTATATTTTTTATATTTGACTAGGAGCTGGAGGTAATCCTTCCATGCTACATTGAAAAGCTAAAACAAATTGTTTTTATATATATATCAAATATGCCACAAGGAAACCCACAATTTTGTATAAAAGGAACCAATAAAAAGTATATACAGGTAGTATATACAGGTGCTGAGATGTAGTTGAATGGTAGAGCACCTGCCTAGTATGCATGAAGCCCTGAATTCTATCCCCGGCATCACACACATACATGCACAAAGACAGAAAACAATATATATGTATATTTAAAGTAGAAAAAGAAAAATAAGAAAAGAATGAAGATAAAATTGGTGAAAGGGAAGCACTCCAATTTGCAGTAAAAATGGATTCATTGCTATTTTCATTGTTTTAATGTCACTTTCAATATAAATCACTTAAATTATTTCACAACTGGTTACTCCTGAAAACCACTACTTTGAATTAAAAACAAATAGAGAGAGGACATCCATAATTTATGCTATACTGGCTTTGATTTACCTGTTTCTATCAATACTTTTTCCATTTTCATATATGTGATGTATGAGATCATCTTTAATTTTTATATAATAACACTACTCTTTCTTTTCCCACCATTTCTCTTAGCTGAATCATGCAAAATATTAAAACCAGTGTTTGCATTGACTTTATGAAACCATTACTTTCAATTAATGTTTTCTCAGGGAGGATTAAAATTTGCAATAATAAAGGATAGTTAGAATAGTTCTGTTCCTAATTTGACAACTCTCATTGTCAAGGTCAAAGCTACAAATGTTTCTGTTATGAATTTTGCCTTTATATTTAAAAATCATATTTTTAAATTATCCATAAAATTGTTATTAGGATAGCTTAACTTGCTATGTTAGTTACCTTTTGGTGAATATGCTAGAGTTTATATTTCAACCTCTTTTAACCAACTTTCTACATCCTTAATTCATGTGAGTACCATCTGCTAGTTTAGAGTTATTATAAATAGAATAAGTGTAAATACCCATTACATTTTATTTTCAAAGATTTAGGAAAGAAAACTTTTGTTTTTTAATCAATTAATTGCTCATTATCCTCTATTAATGTATTTCTGTTTTGGAATACATTTCAATGGTATCTTGGAGCAATCTTATTTTTCTTTATTATTATCAGGATGCCTTGGAACAATTTTATTCTTCTTTATTGTTATCAGGAAAAGGGAACCTTACTTTCTCAGAAGGACTCTAAGTAAGTTCCCAATGGGAATGATATATTCCACTATTTCATAGTTGTTTAGTTATACTTAGAAAAGGGAGGAAATGATATTTTTTTTAGGCTTTTCCCTTATTATTGTTGATGTTCTGTTTTCCTGTCTCATATTCTCTGGCTTTAGGCAGGGTGACTTGTTAATTCCAAACAGTAGTCTTTGAGGTGCTCAGGGACTTGACATGAAGTGACTTAGGAAAGTGAAAAGTTTTCATGTTGTGTTTGATACTTTTGAAATTTTCTAAGTTGAGATGATTTGCCCAAGGACATACTTTCCCATTTTCTAAGTTTGCCACACCTGCTAACTGATTCCTTAGACATATTTCTCTTTATAGTGCTTTTTTCTAAATTCTGTGCCAAGTTCAGTTGAGTCTTGTTAAAAAACTCTTACGGTGTTTAAATCAACCACTCTTCATCTGTATTTCATTCTACAGTAAACAGCTGATGTACCTTTTGATATATTTTAGATGGTATCAAGGACAGGTTCTGTACTTCCCTTGTGACTACCTAGAGTTCACCCATCAAACCTTTGCATTTGGAAAAGTAAGTGATAAACAATAGGACTTTTGTTTCTTTTTTTTTTTTTAGTTGTAAGAGAACTAAATAATTTTTTTAAAGTTTTTAACCTTTAACAAAATATACTTAATTTTCTGTGGCAATATAATATTTTCTGTATTGTGCCTTTTTACAGGTACTACACTTTTTATATAGAGATGTAATAATTGACTACTCTGTGGCCAACAGTATGTATGATCTAAAACGAGCCATTTTATTAAATCCTAAGGAAAACACTGCAATATATAAGCCACATTTACTAATTGGTGTTCAGAGATATTAGACAGATAAGACAATTGTCCAAGTTCATAGAGTTTGCAAATATAAGGCAAGAATTTCCATTCCATGCAACATAATTGACATGTAATTTTCTTGACTTCATATCATTATTGATGTGATGCCGCTTATATTATACAGAGCCCAAAATTACTACATAAATACCTTTTATGAACTTTGATATTACAAGGGAGATAGATATTTAGGGTGACATAAAGAAGTGATGTTATTCTTTCTCATAGAGTATTCTTTCTCAGCATTGGCAAAAAATGAAAAATTCCCCCTTATCAACAAAATGTTATTTAAACACTTTTCTATAAATCATATCACCATAGAACCATAAGTACGCACACATAAAAATCAAACTGGCATAAAAAAGTTAGCACTTCAGAAAAGCAAAGATTCAATTCCCAAGGAAACAGTCATTCTGGGGATGATAAGTAAAACCAGTACAGTGTATTATTCTTTTTCATCAATTCTGTAATTGTGAATTCCCTTGCTCACTAAAACATCTGTGGGGCCCACAAATCAATACTCACAGTGTTTTCGTGATCACTTCAGGACATACACAGAGTGAGTGTCCCAAAATTTGAATTGCCTAACATGCATGTTTCCAGATGATGTCAGACAAAGCCATGCTTCACTGTCTTGTTTCAGCTTTTTGTCTTTTTTTTTAAAAAACTATTTACTGCCATCTTTCTTACACATTTGTGCTTTTCATTGATGATTTCATTATTTCAAGTGGCTGCTAAGCATAGTACTAACATGTTCTCTAGTATTCCTAAGCATAAGAAGACTGCCATGGGGCTGGGGTTGTGGCTCAGCGGTAGAACACTCCCCTATCATGGGTGAGGCACTGGGTTCGATCCTCAGCACTACATACAAATTAATAAATAAAAATAAAAAGTTATTAAAAAAAAAGAAAACTGCCATGTATAATACGGAGAAAATAACATGTTTCAGATAAGCTGTGTCCAGTAGGAGTTAAAGTCCTATTGGCTATGATTTCAATGTTAGTAAGTCAAATACATATCAAAAGACACAAAGAAACAAACAAAAAACACAAAGATTATGTATTGAGAGATTAATACAGTATTACCAGAAACTCCCAGGAACCTAACCTTGTATCTCACCTTGGAACAATATTCTCTCATTCAGTTCCTCTGGCAACTGTACAGAGCACAACTACTAAGAAAAATGAGATTTGGCATTTTCCCAAAATATCAGAGTAGGCAATTCGGGGTTTAAATGTACTCATAAAGACTGGAACTTTGACAACATGAATCCTCCCATCCCCAGAACACATTCTACCCATTTTAACAAGGAGACTGGAAAAAGATGCTACTACACTAGAAAGAAGCAAGGGAAGATAGAGATAAAGTAATCTCACAAATGATGTTTTAAATTTAAATAGTGTTTTAAATTTAAACTTTTCTTAACTTTTCTTTCCAAAACAATTACTGATAAATGATTAACAATTTGGCCTACACTGAATAGTAAGGATTATTTTCCTTTTTAATTGAGTAAACACACAATATGAGTACAGACTCTTTCACATCTATATTTATGTTATGTAGCCCTTAGGAAGCTCTATAATTCTGTATAAATCCTGGCACATTTCTGGAGAACTTAGTAGTATCAAGGTTACTATATCCTTTCCAAATTTAATACAATTTTCATAGTTAAAACACTCAGTAATTAAGATTCTGAATTTTTAAAAAATAGATGTTTCTTTTATGTGGTTAAACAAGTCCATGGAAACAAATTAATTTTATGAAATGGAGATAATGGAGATTAGATATGATATTGTCTGAGTATATTTTTAATATACATTGTTTCTCAAGGATTAACTCTATTTTACTACTTATAAAGAAAGACATAAACTGGGCACTGCGGCACACAACTGTAATCCCAGCACTTTGGGAGGCTGAGACAGGAGAATCGCGAGTTCAAAGCCAGCCTCAGCAATGGCGAGGCGCTAAGCAACTCAGTGAGACCCTGTCTCTATGTAAAACACAAAATAGAGCTGGGGATGTGGCTCAGTGGTCGAGTATCCCTGAGTTCAATCCCTGGTACCACAAAAAAAAAAAAAAAAAAAAAAGGCAGGCATAAAATGAGACACCCTCCTAATTATATAATCCTTTACTATATCTACAATATTTATGCAGTAATTCAGATTTAGAGATAGAAAACTGAAAATGTGACCATGTTTTGTTGTCCTTTTTACTCAATAAAATTCTAAATTTTATTTGTTTGTGAATATAAACACTTCTTTATAAGGTATAACTTTCATACCATTGGAAATTAGCAGCAATAATTTGTATGCATTTTATATTCTTATATTTAAGTTAACAATTTTCTTTTAAACATATAAATTAATAGTATAATTTTGTCATGTTCATTATTTCCAGTGACCCACTGATCAAATATTCTGATCTCCATATCCAGAACCATTTTTCCCAAATGAAAAATAATTTTTTCAGAATTTATGTGGTTTTCCATTTTTATATAGTACATAATACTTATACAGAATAATGGATTTCATTATGACATATATGTGTGTAACATATTTTGACCATTATCACTCCCCTGTTACTCCTCATTCCTCCTTTTTCTGCCCTTGCTTCATTTCCTCTTCTCTAATAGTCTCTTCCACTTTCATGATGTCTTTTTTGTTTTTCTAGATTCCACATATGAAAGAAAAAACGTCATAGCTATCTCTGAATTTATTTTATTAACAAAATGGTCTCTATTTTCATCCACTTTCCTACAAATGACATTAGTTTGTTGTTCTTTATAGCTGAATAATACTCCATTGTGTATATATGCCTCATTTTCCTTATTCATTCATCTGTTGAAGTGCACTAAGGCTGATTTCCTAACTTGGGTATTATGAATTGTGCTGCAATAAACAGGGGTATGGAGGAATCACTACAATATGATGACTTTAATTCCTTCATATATATACCAAGGTATTCATACAGATGGACCATGTGTTAGTTCCATTTTGAGTTTTTGAGGCTATGCCATACAGATTTGTGAAGAGGCTGTATTAATTTACATTCTCACTAATGGTGTATGTTATGGTTTAGATATGAGGTATTCTTCAAAAGTTCATCTGTGAGGCAATGCAAAAAGTGTAGAGGTAAAATGATTGGGTTCTGAGAGACTTAACCATAATCAGTATGTTAATCCTCTGACCAATGTGCCTTTGGGGTATATATTTTGAGCAGAGCACGCTCTCTCTCTCTCTCTCTCTCTCTTGTTCCCTCTCTCTTCCCCCCTCCATCTCCCTGTCCTCCTCCTTGCCCCCTTCTCTGGGGCATGATGTTCCCAGCTGCTTTCCTCTACTCCACACTTCTGCCCTGATGAGCCTCAAGGAACGGAGTTCCAAGGAATGGAGCCAGCCTTCTATGGACTGACACCTCTGAAACTCTGAGCTTCCAGATGAACTTTTCCTCCTAATATTTTTCTTGTCAGGTCTTTTGGTCACTGCAATGAAAAAGCTGACTAAAATATTGTATAAAGTTCTTTTTCCCCCAGATCCTTGACAGCATTTATTGTTATTTGTATTCTTGATGATTGCCATTCTGACTAGGGTGAGAGAGAATCTCAATGTAGTTTTGATTTGCATTTTCATGAAGGCTAAATATGCTGACTCTTTTTTTTTTCACCTAATTATTGGCCATTTGTACTTTTTTTTTTTTTTTGAGAAGTGTCTGTTCAGTTGCTCATTTATTGACTGGGTTATTTATTTATTTTTTTGGTGTTAAGTTTTCTGTGTTCTTTATATATTCTGGATACTTATCCTTTGTCAGAAGAGTAGCTGGCAAATATTTTCTCCCATGCTATAGGCTCTTTCTCCATTCCGTCAATTGTTTTGCTGTGTAGCTTTTTCAATTTGATGAAATCCCACCTGTTGATTTTCATTATAATGCCTGGGCTATAGGAGTTTTATGCAGGAAGTTGTTTATTGTGCCTATATCATAAATGGTTTTCCCCATGTTTTCTTCTAGTAATTTCAAATTTTTTGGTCTAATTTCTGGGTATTTGGTCCAATTTGAGTTGAATTACAGGGTAAGAGATAGAGATGTAGTTAATTCTTCTATACATGGATATTCAGTTTTCCTGGCAATACTTATTAAAGATATTGTTTTTTCTTCAGTGTATGTTTTTGGCACTTTTGTCAAGAATCAGATGACTATTGTTGTGTGGGTTTATTTCTATGTTTTTTATTCTATTCTTAGGTGTATATATGATGGTGTTTATGTCAATACCGTGCTGGTTTTGTTACTAAGGCTTTGTAGCATAATTTGAAAGCAGGTATTGTGATATCTCCAGCTTTGCTCTTTTTGTTCAGGACTGCTTTTTTTGCACTTTTTGTTATGATCTACTTTCAGGTGTCAGGACATTTCTTATTCTCAGTGTGAGCAGTCACAATATCCCCTAGAGATTCATGAATATCCTTTCTTTATTTTTCCTTTCTGACAACCAATGGTTATGTACTGTAGACCATGTACTAGGTACTCATAAAATGAATAATACTGTGTTGTTTGAATTGAGGTCTATCTTACTGAGATAGAAGAATTTAGAATAATGGTTATTTATATAAGTATATATACACATTTATAAATAGTAAATGAGCATTGAGAGCATTATTCTTAGTGAAGACTTATTGATGAGCGTTATTCTTTGTGAATATTTTACCCTTATGGAGCTTGTGTTCTTGTGGGAACAATTAAAAGTATGGTTAGTACACACATACTCAGAGCATTACAGGTGCATGCAAGACATACAAAATCTATGCTGTTTCACATATCAAACCTTTCTCAGTCAGTTTATTTATGTGCAAAATGCTTCCTTTAAGGTAATTTTTCATAGTAAATCTTCCTTCTCAAATAGTATATGTTGATTAAAATATAATAACTTCATTTTGAAGTTCTTGGAAGAGCAAATTCAGTATCAATGTATTCATTGTCAGCATTTTTCCAAGGTAATATAAAATTATTAACTATTTGTGATTTAAAAGATGCTAGATTAAATTTTATATATTCACTAAGAATTTCATCCCAATAAAACATTTTCTATTGTAGACTAGGCTGGAAATATAGTCATTCTGAATATTACGTTGTGCTCAGCCCTAAAACATGTCTACTATGGTGCATTAAATATGTAGAAACAGTGTAACTATAGATAAGTTAGTCCAGATTTATTTTGGTCATTACATTGTATTGCCCAGAATTAGGCATGTATTTATTCTTGATTTTCTTCATTGTGCTAACAAAAAATTAACTTAGTAGAAGAATTAATCCATTGCTTACAAAAGGATAAAGCAATATTTGGAAACTTGAATCATGAGAGAGAACAAATATTTGGAAAAATGACAAACATATATTGGGACTTTACAAAATTTATGTACATGATGCATTCACTTAATAATTTTATACATGGTATTTTTTATTTATCAAAACTCCAAATGCATACAATGTGAGGCAAAGATTACTGAATAGCCACAAATGTTTGTTTCATATTCTGTATGTGTATGTCCCAAAGGAAATATAAAATAATCATAGTGGTTTTCTTTTTTATTAATTATCCAGTTGACATAAGGCAAACTTAACAGTAATTATTAACAAAGCTTTAGGAGTTAGATAGTTCGGGGGAGGTTGAAAGTTTAAGAAATTCACCTAACTTCTTTGAACCTAATAAGCTGTTTAGCTACTGTAACTAAAAGACTGACCAGAAAAATTTTAGAGGAAAAAGCGTTTTTTTGGAGGCTCACGGTTTCAGAAGTCTCAATCCAAAGACAGCAGGCTCCATTCTTCAGAGCTTGAGGTAAGGCAGTACATCATGGCAGAAGAGTATGACACTGGAAGCAGTTCACATAATGATCAGAGAGCAGAGACTCTACTTGCCAGATACAAAATATATATCCCAAAGGCACATCCTCCATCAATGAACCACTCCACCTCCAGCCAAAACCTACCTACCTTCAGTTACCACTCAATTAATTCTATCAGGGAATTAATTCACTGATTGTGTTAAGGCTTTCATAAGTGAATAATTTCTCCTCTACACCTTCTTGCATTGTCTCATACATGAGCTTTTGGGGACACATCACATCCAAACCATAACATTGCTTTTCTATAAATTAGGAATAATTATCATAAATAATTCACAGTACCATGGGAAGTAAAATAATTAGCCCAATACCTCTTATTTAATAATTGTGTCACATGTTCAATACTATGTCATGCTATTGTTATTATCAACACTGGATAGTATTTAAGATTTTTAATTTGGTTGAATGCTGTGGTACAAACCAGTACCTGACCATGTTGGAGGCTGAGGTGGGAGGATCACAAGCTTAAGTCCAACATGGGCAATTTAGCAAGAGTATACCACAAAAATAATAAAAATAATAATAAAAAGGTCTGGGAATATAGCTCATTGGTAGAATGTCCCTGGGTTCAATCCCCAGTACCATACACATGAGAATTTTAATTTAAAATAATGATGTAATTTTTATAAGGTACAAAGAAGATAGAAGATAGTTCATCATTGGGAATATTGAGGATTGAGTTGTGTATTGAAATATGGCCTACTGAAGAACAACCACAAATGACATTGTATATTAAATACAAGTAATTGCCGTGATAATTATTATAATTATTTGGACTAAGGGTAAAACAAAAAATGGCTATTAATCTAGATATTAAATAAAAAATTTTGAATAATCATTCCCTTTTTGCACTATAGTTACATGATTATACTCCATGTATTTGTATTTTGGAGGATAAAGGGGAAAAAGAGGCAAGGTTGAAAAGAGGCATAGAAAATATAATTATTCTTATGTACACTCAGAGACCACACTGGTTTAGAAAGGATCAGACTGACTGATACTCAGAGGCAGAAGGAGAATATACTCCAGGTTCACTTCAGGGAAATTAATTGTTGAACTTTATTTTTTCCTCCTTCTGTATGAAAAGGTGTTTTTAAACTTATTTAGTTGATTATTGCCTTGAAAATGAAAACACATAAGTTCCATCTGTCTACTTAAAAAAAAATCTGGTTATAGTCATTCTGGCATTAATACCTTTGTCTGACAGGTAGCTATTCTCTAAGGGCTCTGACATGATGAAATGTCAATGGAATCAAGTAATGGAGGGATAATTTGTTCAGGTTATGAACCCATATCCATTAGCAAAGGTAGAAATGCTTCTCAAACTTTATATTTATGAATCAACTGCAGATACTGCTAAAAAGCAGTATGTCTTGTTTGGAACCTGATATTTTTCATTTCTCAAAAGTTCCCAGGTCTGTCAACCCATATTTCAAATAGTAAGGGTTTGGGACATGCCATCAATAAGTGCCATAAAATTAGTATGTATCAAGTCTGTATTCTTTTCCTTTTTCAAATCCTAAAAAAACCTCTTTAATCATGTATGTATCTTTTTAGCTTTTATATTTCTTGATTTAAAAAAAATATAGTTTGAATTTTTGAATTTGGTAATCTCCTGGACAAATCTTGCTAAAGTTCATGATATAGAAGTCATTAAGCATCTTACTCAAGTACATTTTAAAGATATTTGTAGTTGCCAGCAAATACCATTTGGAATGAGCAGATCATTTACATAATAAATAGCCACTTTCTATTTTTTAAGTATTTGAAGAATACTTTAAAAATACAGTATTTGAGGGGCTGGGGTGGTGGCTCAGTGGTAGAGCACTTGCCTAGCATGTGTGAGGCACTGGGTTCGATTCTCAGCACCCCATATAAATAAATAAATAAATATCCATCAACTAATAAAAAATTTTTAAAAAATACAATATTTGAAGAAAATTGGTGGTATGCTTTAAACTATACTAATTGGCCCAATTTGGTATAGTTAATTATACAGCTGAGCTTAAATTTGTGGAACAGCCATAAAAATAAGCAGTCAGATCCCAGAAATAAAAGTTGATCTATATAACAAATGCTTTGTCATGGTTTCCAGATATTATAGTTCTAGATCTACTGCCAAAGAGGCAGTTGACAGTAGTATTGTTTAGGCATAATTTTTCATATTTTAAGATGAGGAAGCTTAGACTTAGAAAAATTAAATAATTTTTCCAAGTTCCCAAAGCTATCAAAACAGAGGCAGGATTCATTTCCAGGTTGGCTAATCCCAATTGCCTTGTTTGGACAGATGTGCCTGAGGTTAATGGAAAGACTTCTGATTTACTGGTCCCTTCAATTAGCCATTTGTAGCATTATATTTTTTTTATCTGAGGAATTTGGGATCAATGTTTGAGTTTGTTTTAGGCATCTGTCTCAAATTTCTGTCTTTCTACACAACTATTTCTCTTAATCCTTGGTTACTTAGATAATATATTTTATTTACCAACAGTATGTTTTATACCTCATTTTATTCGATTCTATGTGTTAATTTAATATTAATAAGTAAGTATTTATTTTAAGTTTCTCTTCTCAAGTGATGAAAAAAAATTCTTTTCCCCTTAAATATTGGTCTTATTATATTACTGTCCATAATGGGTCAGCATTGACAGAGTTTTCTGTTAATTTCAAACAGATGTAAACCTTAAATTCATTTTATTCATATTTTATAAAACATTATAATATTTTGTGTATTTAAGAAAATGACAGTATTTTAATACCTCCTTCTATGCAACATGTTTATGAAATATATATTTCAAAGTAGTAAAATTTTTACCTTACTCTTTTATATCACATTAACATTAACTGAATCAGAATTATCAAGATTAAATTTTTATCTATATATTAGTGATAATAAACATGGATTCCTCCCTGCCTTAGCCATTTTATACTATAAAGAAAATTATACAGTGAAAAAATAACTATGTGGCAATGCAACATGACTGTATTTTTTTCTTTATTTTATTTGTCCACAGAGATTTTTATATAAGGATATCATTCTCTGATGTGGAAAAGTAGTGTTCCTTAATGCAATCTAATTGACAGTAGGAATATGAGGCTGAGCCACCTCACCATCCCTTGTGCTAACCATCCAGGCTGAGGTTCCTGGACAGAGAATAGTTGATAGTTTCAATTATGGCAGGGTCATAGGATCATTGGCCTGATACTTTTCAAATTATCAGGATCACATTTCCAAAGGTTCATTCTTATAATTTTATATGAAACGTCATCACTTATAAGTGAAAGTAAGACAAGAAAATGCTTAGTCTTCTTGGGACACTAAAAATCATCTTCAAAGAAATGAAGATTTGAAGAATTTCCAGTCTGCAAAATAGGGAGATAAACAAGTCTTCATTTGTGTTTGAGGCAGCCTATGTGCAATTTTGTTTGATTTGAAAATAAAAAGTTAACTCATTTTGTCCCATAATTCCAGTTGTGAAACACTTATAAAATTTTGAATTGATCAACAATATATTACTATGATATCTTTGAAATAATTATTATGTTCACAGAATTGAAAAATTGAGACTGAATGTGTTGATAGGTATGCATTTATTTTCATGGTATCCACCCTAATTTTATTATTTATTATGAATGCTACTTAAGAAATAGGCATTTTTAAAGATAATAGGTACACCGTTAATTGCATATTTACAACATTAGCACACATTAAAATGTTGCATATTATTGAATATATAGAAATTATGTCATAAAAATATATATTAAGAACAAAAATATTAAAATTTATGTGAAAAATATTTTAAAGTATCCATCGAATTTTCTTTCTAAATCCCTGTTCTCTTTCTCTAATATATTAGCTGTCAATTTTCTATATGAAATAAATTGTAGATTCTCCTCACTATAGGTGATGGATAGAGAGGCTATCTCAACTTGGTATATGGGAAGGAGGTAGATTTTTTTTTTTTTTGCTTCATAACATGATTTCTTTATAAAGCAAAAGTAATGTAGTTTCTATTTGAAGAAACGTATTATAGTCTAAATGTAGAGTGCCATCTAGTGATAAAATTTCAATCAGTTTTAAATTCAAGAAACAGTAAGATTTTCATGTTAATTTCAATGTGGATTTCCTTACCTGGAAGAATGATATAATAATATTCAATATGAATCCTATAGGCAAATAATAACAATATTTTAATAAGCTTTATTTAAATTGCCATCTTGAAAAAATCTCTTTCAACTAGAAAAAATGGTTTGAAACTCATACAATATGTGTCACCTTAGTAACGGTAACATTGCTTGCATGTAGGTTATAACACACTGGTGTTTGCATAAAAATATCTTAATATAATTAACATTGAGATATTCAATGTCTTCTTGGTGTTCAATATCTACTCAATAAGTTCTGGTTGATTAATTACATCAAATAATAAAGAATAAATGCTACAAAATTTAGCATTTAAAAAGTGTCAAACAAGTAAAAAGAGTATAAAAATCAAAACTTACCCCTTTTAAATTTGTTTTGAGTATTTGCTCCTTTTGAATGATTAAAGTAATCCAGTCTAAAATATTCATTAAATCCTTGAAATTGAATATAGTAATTCATGATAAAAGAAGAAAAGAAAAATAAAGAAAACTGACAGAGAAAAGAAAAAATAAGAAAGGGAATATAAAAACAAAAACAAACAAACAAAAAAATAAAGGCCAAAGAAGAAAGAGGAGGGAAAAGGGGAGAGGATGATTGGCTTTTAATCCAAATCCTCCATTTATTTCCTTTCTATAAAGCTTATTTTAATAGGAAAGCAGCTGAGACCAAGGCCATGTAAACTGCTATGTGTCAAACTTTTATATTCGTATTTAATTTTATTATTCTTTGCAAATAAAGTTTCAAAAATGCTTTGTCAAAACCTATAGTAGAAATGATACATTTTTGTTTTGCACCAAGGAATGAACTCAGAGGTACTCTACCACTGAGCCACATTCCCAGCCCTATTTTGTGTTTTATGTAGAGACAGGGTCTCACTGAGTTGCTTAGTGCCTCGCCATTGCTGAGGCTGGCTTTGAACTCACGATTCTCCTGTCTCGGCCTTCCAAAGTGCTGGGATTACAGGCATGCACCACCGCGCCCGGCTTAGTATAAATGATTTTATAAAGTATTTGTACCAATGTTTAGAAAGTCCTTTATTCAACAGACTAGACTAGATTATGAAAGATCTATATTCAAATAATGAGTTATAATTTATTTTTTATGTGAATTTTGGCAAGTTACTAAAGCATTTATGAAAAAATGATAAAGGTGACAGTTTTCAACCAAGTGCTCACTTCAGATCTTGCTTATTTCAACTTACTAGTTAAGCCCATAGACTCTGGTCCAGCTGACCTCATGCAGCTTCATTGGGACATTGGTTCACGTACAAAAATATCAACTTCTGCCCAGCACTTTGCGAGGCTGAGACAGAAGAATCCTGCTTTTAAAGCCAGCCTCAGCAATGGCAAGGTGCTAAGCAAATCAGTTAGACCCTGTCTCCAGATAAAAACACAACATAGGGGGCTGGGGCTGTGGCTCAGTGGTAGAGCGCTTGCCTTGCATGCATGAGTCACTGGGTTCGATCCTCAGCACCACAAACAAATAAATAAAATAAAGATTTAAAAATAAAGAAATAAATAAATAAAGGTCTGAAAAATTTATCTTAAAAATTAAAAAAAAAAAAAAAACACAACGTAGGGTTGAAGATGTGGCTCAGTGGTTGAGTACCCTGAGTTCAATCCCCAGTACCACGCCCCCCAAAATCAACTTCTTTGCTATAGAACAAAATCAAGAAAAATTTGGAAAGCATGTAGCTTATGTAGGAGAATCAGGACTAATTCTCCTTTGAATGGCAGAATCCTTCAGGAGCCAAGGTCCTCTCTTCAAAACCTCTCAGGTTAATATATTTAGAAAAACAGAAGGTTCAGGAGATTTCACAGATCATAGGGACTTTGTGCCCCTTAATTCCACCTGATCCAATAACTGATTCCTAAGTCAACATTCTGCCACAATCACTGATTTTAGAGCTCTCCAATTATGCTGTTTCCACCCAATGTGAAGAGGTATTTTCTTAACCAAATGAACTATTGGGTTTTTTTTTAATAAATAATGTAGGATTCACATTATACCATAAATGAAAGGATAAACTTTTTAAAAAAAAATTTAAATTTTTCCCTTTTGTTACTGAAGTCAGTTCCTGAATCAATAATGTGGTTCATGCTTTCGGGGCAATTTCTTGTAGGATGTTGATAAAAGAGCTCTTATATGCCAGAAAAATGACTTCAAGGCCTATCAAGTCAAATAGCATTGTTCCAGTAGTGGCCTCATTGTGAGGATATTTCCGTGAATTTTTGTCATAATCAGCTGTCATCATAGGAAGTCACTTTGGCTCAGGAATTTAGTCATTGAGCAAGTCATGGGGGACACAACAAAATGAGTATGGCAGAGTCTGCCTTGAAGGACATGTAAAATATTCTGTAGAATGTTACATTGCTCCTATAACCTTGACAATGACAAAAATGAAGGTCATGCTAAATATGTTTTGTCTTAGAACACACTGCTTTCAGTAAATTAATCAGGAATAAGTTTATACTTGTCAGTAAAAGCTGGCCTTGAGCAAATTATGTTCCCTAGCAGTAGTTGATATTTGGTTTTTTTTCAGTCCTCATTGCTAACTCCTGTCTTCTTTTTAGAGAATCATTGTTTCCCAATTTCCATAACCTTGATAGAGTTGTAAATATGTATGCCTCTTCTTTCATGGTAGAATCTTAAAGGAGTTTCTAGAAGTCCCTCTGTTGGATGAGTTTTTCCAACACTTTCCTTCACTCTCAGACCATGATCAGTGCATAGTCAATCAGATAATCCAGCTGAGGAATTTTTAATGGACAAATAAAAATTATGTATGCTTATGAAGTATGATGTTTTTGATTTATGTATGCATTGTGGAGTAGCTAAGGATGGTAAAATAATTTTGCAGAGTAAGCAAAGACAGAAAAAGGAAGTGGCTTAAAATTAATTCTTCCCAAAGAAGGATCTCAGAGCAAAATTTCTGTCTCAGAAATATCATTGATCTTTCTTGATAGTCATATAGTGCTAGCATGATTAATGCCCATTTCTAAAGTTTTTTTTTTTCCCTTTGTGTTATCTTTCAATGTGTTATACAAGTATCTGCTTCTCCTTTTAAGAACTAAGGACCATAATGGATACACAGGTGTTCATCATTCATTCTGCAAATAAATATAATGCTTAGCAAATAGGAAAATTTATTTTTCCAAGGAAGGTAAATTTGTTGAATCCCAAAGTACTCCCCAAAGTAATCCCAAAGTATCCCACTCCCCCTCCCACCATCTAACCCATTTTATGTTGGCCTGCAAATTATATATCAATTAAAATGTCTTGTCTGGGGCTGGAGATATAGCTCAGTTGGCAGAGTGCTTTCCTTGCATGCACAAGGCCCTGAGTTCAATCCCCAGCACCACAAAAAAAAAAAAACAAAAACAACAACAACAACAAAAATGTCTTGTCTGACATATTCTTGTAAAGTGAAAGCAATGAGGAAAATGATCTGCCTTTGATGAATAAGAACAGAGGTAGAAAGGTAAATGCCAGAGGACTCAAATTTGACATCAGAATTTGACGTCACTATTAATCAGAAGATGACTTAGGTGAACCATGGAAAATCACTATGAATTTCTGTGGAGTGTAGGAAGCAGATGATATGAGATTTTCTTTTCTTTCTTTCTTTTTTATTGATTCTCCTTAGGTATGCATGATAGCAGAATGCATTTTGATTCATTGTACAGAGATGGAGCACAATTTTCATTTCTCTGGTTGTACGTGGTGAAGAATCATTTCATATATGCAGTCATACGTGAAGCTAGGGCTATGAGGTCCATCTCATTCTATCATCTTTAGTGTCCCCATGCCCCCTTCCCCCTCCTACCCCTGTGACCAAAGTTCCTCCATTCTTCACATGTCCTCTCCTCCATTATGGATCAGCATCCACTTATCAGAGAGAACATTTGGCTTTTGGTTTTATAGGGTTGGCTTACTTCTCTTAGCATGATAGTCTCAAACTCCATCCATTTATGCAAATGCCATAATTTTATTCTCTTTTATTGCTGAGTAATATTCCATTGTGTATATATACTACAGTTTCTTTATCCATTCATCTATTGAAGGGCATGTAGGTGGGTTCCACAGTTTAGCTATTGTGAATTGAGCTGCTATAAACATTGAAATGGCTGCATCACTGTAGTATGCTGTTTTTAAGTCCTTTGGATATAGACCGAGGAGTGGGATGGCTGGGTCAAATGGTGGTTCCATTCCAAGTTTTCTAAGGAATCTCCATACTGCTTTCCAGATTGATTGTACCAATTTGCAGTCCCACCAGCAATGCATGAGCGTGCCTTTACCCCTACATCCTCACCAACACTTATTGTTGTTTGTATTCTTGATAATTGTCATTGTGACTGGCATGAGATAAAATCATAGAATAATTTAGTTTTGCATTTCTCTAATTGCTAGAGATGTTGAACAATTTTTCATATATATGTTGATCAATTGTATATCTTCTTCTGAGAAGTGTCTGTTCAGCTCCTTAGCCCATTGATTAATTGGGCTATTTGTTTTTTTGGTGTTTTTTTGAGTTCTTTATATATCCTGGAGATTAGTGCTCTATCAGATGTGTGTGTGGCAAAAATTTATTCCCAGAATGTAGGCTTTCTCTTCATTCATTCATTATTTTTTTTGCTGAGACGAAGCTTTTTAGTTTGAATCCATCCCACTTATTGACTCTTGATTTTACTTCTTGTGCTATAGGAATCTTGTTAAGGAAGTATGCTCCTAATCCAACATGGTGAAGATTCGGGCCTAATTTTTCTTCAATTAGGTATTGGGTCTCTGGTCTAATTTCCAGGTTCTTGATCCACTTTGAGTTGAATTTTGTGCATGGTGAGAGATAGGGGTTTAGTTTCCTTTGGCTGCATACGAATTTCCAGTTTTCCCAGCAGCATTTGTTGAAGAGTCTATCTTTTCTCCACTGGACATGTTTGGCACCTTTGTCTAGTATAAGATAACTGTATTTAAGTGGGTTTGTCTCTATGTCTTCTATTCTGTGCCATTGGTCTACATGTCTATTTTGGTGCCAGTACCATGCTGTTTTTGTTATTATAGCTTTGTAGTATAGTTTAAGGTCTGGTATTGTGATGCCTCCTGCTTTATTCTTCTTACTAAGGATTACATTGGCTATTCTGGGTCTCTTATTCTTCCAAATGAATTTTATGATTGCCTTTTCTATTTCTATAAAGAATGACATTGAGATTTTAATTGGAATTGCATTGAATCTATATAGCACTTTGGGTAGTATGGCCATTTTGTCAATATTGATTGTGCCTATCCAAGAGCATGGGAAATCTTTCCATCTTCTAAGGTCTTGTACAATTTCTTTCTTTAGTGTCCTGTAGTTTTCATTGTAGAGGTCTTTCACCTCTTTTGTTAAATTGATTCCCAAGTATTTTATTTTATTTTTTGAGGCTATTGTGAATGGAATAGTTTTACTAATTTCTCTTTCAGAGGATTTGTCACTGATGTATAGAAATGCAATTGATTTATGGGTGTTGATTTTATATCCTGCTACTTTGCTGAATTCATTTATTAATTCTAGAAGTTTTCTGGTGGAATTTGTTGGATCCTCTAAGTATAGAATCATGTTGTCTGCAAATAAGTATAGTTTGAATTCTTTTTTTCCTATTTGTATCCCTTTAATTTCTCTTGTCTGTCTAATTGCTCTGGCTAGTGTTTCAAGGACTATGTTGAACAGCAGTAGTCAAAGAGGGCATCTCTGTCATGTTTCTGTTTTTAGAGTGAATGCTTCCAATTTTTCTTTATTTAGGATGATGTTGGCCTTGGGTTTAGCATAGATAGCTTTTACAAAGTTGAGGTAGTTTCCTAGTACCCCTACTTTTTCTAGTGTTTTGAACATAAAAGGGTGCTGTATTTTATCAAATGCTTTCTCTGCATCAATTGACAAAATTATATAATTCTCATCTTTAAGTTTACTGATGTGATGGATTATGTTAATTGATTTTCATATGTTGCACCAACATTGCATCCCTGGAATGAACCCCACTTGATCATAGTGCACTATTTTTTTAATATGTTTTTGTATGTGATTTGCCAAATTTTATTGAGAATTTTTGCATCTATGCTCGTCCGAGATATTGTTCTGAAATATTCTTTCTTTGATGTGTCTCTGTTTGGTTTGGGTATCAGGTTGATACTCACCTCATAGAATGAATTTGAAAAGGTTCTCTCCTTTTCTATGTCATGAAATAGTTTCAGGAATATTGGTATTAATTCTTCTTTGTAGGTCTTGTAGAACTTGGCTGAGAATCCATCTGGCTTTTCTTGGTTGGCAGGCTTTTGATGGCATGTTATCTTTCCTTGCTTGAAATTGATCTGTTTAAGTTGTGTATGACCTCCTGGTTCAGGCTGGGTAGGTCATATGCCTCTAGAAATTTGTCAGTGTCTTCAGGGTTTTCTATTTTACTGGAGTATAAATTTTCAAAATAGTTTCTAATTATTCTCTGTATTTCAGTAGTATCTTTTGTGATATTTTCTTTTTTGTCATGAATTTTAGTAATTTGGGTTCTTTCCTTTTTGTTAGAGTAGCTAAGGGTTTGTCAATTTTATTTTTTCAAAGAACCAACTTTTTGTTTTGTCAATTTTTTGAATTGTTCTTTTGTTTTGATTTCATTGATTTCAGCCCTGCTTTTAATTATTTCCTATCTTCTAGTTGTTTTAGTGTTAGTTTGTTCTTCTTTATTTAGGGCTTTGAGATGTAGAATCAAGTCAATTATTTTTCGACTTTTTCTTCTTTTAATGCATGAGTTTAATGAAATGAACTTTCCTCTTAGCACTGCCTTCACAGTGTCCTAGAGATTTTGATAGCTTGTATTGGAGTTTTCTTTTACTTGTAACAATTTTTTGATCTCTTCCCTGATGTCTTCTGTTATCCATGCATCATTCAATAGCATATTATTTAGTTTTCAGGTGTTGGAGTAGTTTCTATTTTTTAATATGTCATTGGTTTCTAATTTTATTCCATATGGTCAGATAGCATGCAGGGTAGTATCTCTATTTTTTTTTTTTTTTTTGTATTTGCTAAGACTTGCTTTCTGACACAACATATGATCTATTTTGGAGAAGGATCCATGCACTGCTGAGAAAAAAGTGTATTAGCTCATTGATGGATGAAATACTCTATATATGTCTGTTAAATCAAAATTTTTGATTGTTTTACTGAGTTCTATGGTTTCTTTGTTTAGTTTTTGTTTGGAAGATCTATCCAGTGGTAAGAGAGCTGTGTTAAAGTCACCAAGTAGTATTGTGTTGTGGTCTATTTGATTCTTGTAATTGAGAAAGATTTGTTTGACATACGTGGATGCCCCATCATTTGGGGCATAGATATTTATGATTATTATTTCGTGTTGATGTATGATTCCCTTAATCAGTATGAAATGTCCTTCTTTATCCCCTTTTATTAACTTTGGTTTGAAGTCCACTTTATTTGATAAGAGGATGGAAATTCCTGCTTTTTTACGCAGTCCATATGAGTGATATATTTTTTCCCATACTTTCACTTTCTGTCTGTGGATATCTTTTCCTGTGAGATGAGTCTCTTGAAGGCAGCATATTTTGGGGTCTTTTTTTTTCCCCAGTTGTCAGTCTATGACTTTTAATTGATGAGTTTAGGCCATTCACATTCAGGGTTATTATTGAAATATGATTTATAGTCCCAGTCATTTTGATTTATTCTGGTTTTTACCTTGACTTGATTTCTTCTTTAATTGGCTTTTTTTTTTTTTTTTAGTGTAGTTTCTATCTTTGTATATTTTCATTGTTGGTTATCATTTTCTCCTCATGGAATATTTTGCTGAGAATGCTGTGTAGTGCAGGCTTTCTTGCTGTAAGTTATTTTAACTTTTGTTTATCATGGAATGTTTTTATTTCATCATCAAATCTGAAGCCCACTTTTGCTGGATATAAGATTCTTGGTTGGCATCCATTTTCTTTCAGAGCTTGGTATATGTTATTCCATGATCTCTTGGCTTTTAGGGTCTGGGTTGAGAGATTTGCTGAGATCCAAATTGGTCTCCCTCTATGTGTAATCTGATTCCTGTCCCTTGAGGGATTTAAAATTCTATCTTTATTCTATATGCTGGGCATTTTCATTATAATGTAGATCTGTTGTAATTTTGTATATTTGGTGTCCCGTAATCTTCTTGTATCTGATTTTTCAATTTATTCTTCATGTTTGGGAAATTTTATGATATTATTTTATTGCAGATATTGTGCATTCCTTTGATTTGAAACTCTGTGCCTTCTTCTATCTTGATAAATCTTATATTTGCTCTTTTTTTTAATGCTGTTTCATAGTTCTTGGATGTTCTGTTTATAATTTCTTACCATCTTCACTGAATGGTCAATTTCATTTTCAAGATTGTATATTTTGTCTTCATTATATGAGGCTCTGTCTTCCAAGAGATCTAGTCTGCTGGTGATGCTTTCTATCAAGTTTTTTATTTGGTTTATTGTTTCCTTCATTTCAAGAATTTCTGATTAGTTTTTTCACCATCTCTAGCTCTTTCTTAAAGTAATCTTTTTCTACCTATATTTGCTCTCTTATCTCTTTGTTGGTGTTTTCAATGCCTGCCTTTATTTGCTCCCTTATTTCTTTGTTGGAGTGATCAATTTTTGCCTGTATTTGCTCTCTTAAGTCATTCTTTAATTTGCAGATCATTTTAATTACATACATTCTGAATTCTTTCTCTGACATTTCATCAACTGTGCTGTCAATGGATTCTATTATTGTAGTGTCTTGGTTTGTTTGGGGCACTTTCTTCCCTTTTCTTTTATGTTGATTATATATCTTCCTTTCTTGCAATGCTGATCTGAGTTATTGTGGTTTCTATCCTATAATGTTGTAGTGATGCTATGGATTACCTTTATTTCACCTTAGAGTTCACTTCCAGAGCCCAGGAGGTGTCCCTAGATGGACACTACAACCACTAAAGATTGTGGTGGTGGTAGTGGAGGTAACTCAAATTGGCAGTGAGAGTGGCCTTGGCTGGGCTCCCATGGTGGTCCCTGAAGGTGGTCCTGGGGTTTGGCCTATGCTCCCACTGGTCAGCAGTAACTCTGGTCGGGAACTGAGGGGGTCCCAGTCCTCACTTGGGTCAGGTTTCTCACAGGAGTTCACAGAGGCAGTTCTTCCCATGGGTCTGGGTTCCCTTGTGACTGGCAGCTTGCAGTCTCATGTCTGACTTTGGCTGGGCTCCCACGGTGTTCCCTAAACTTGGTCCTGGGCCTTGGCCTGTGTTCCCACTGGTGGGCAGGAACTCTTGATATGAGTTTTAAGGAATGAGAATGGCTATTAAAGTAAGAGTCATTTCAGAAGGATTCTTAAGAATTGCTTGACAAATATTCTAGATTCCCACACTCTATAATCATGTCATGATTGCACTCCTGAGCCCCTTTAGAGTTGAGTGGGGCTTGTGATTTAAAGACCAATTAGTAAAGAATAGATGAGTTCCATTACTGGGCCACAACAATTAATGGACATTCAATTGAATGCTGAGCATTCTTTGCCTCTAACAGAGTGAGCAGCAAAGTGGAAATGGTGACTGTCCTGTTTCTATGGATCTCTCAGGGATTATGTTGGGCAGTCATCCCTGATACCTACTGAAGGACTTGTAACCTGGATGAGAGTAAGTTTTAAGATTTGGGGAATGATAGTTCAATATAAAACTTCATCACATAACATAACAAACATTAAGATAAATAGCTTACCTGAAATAAAGCTGAGCTATCAGCTATTGATTTAAATAATAAGCCAAAATGAAAGTAATGGCCAAAACTTGAATCACTGTGATGATGATAAATAAGATATTTAACTGGAAAAATCTCCAAATCCCCCTATTTGGTTTTTCCTTACAGAAAGGTTAGTGGTCTAGAATGAACTGAATCAGCACAGAGGAGGGAATCATCTTGCTGTAGAAGGAGCTCCAACAAAATCTCTTACAGTTTTATAGTAAGCGGCAGGTGCTAGAAGTGAAAAAGTGTTGGGAACAAAGATTAAAATATGAGTCTTCCAGTTTTTCCCCATCTACCTTCACTTAGAAACCTTGACAGAAGTCCTTGAGCACCAAAGGCCCCAGATAAAGTGGCCTCAGAATAAAGACAAATGGTTAGTATTATAAGCATGCTATGTCAGTACATAGACCAAACATGTTTGTGTCTTTCCACAAGTCAGAACTTACTGAATAACAATAAATTCACAGGCTACACCAATTTCATGAGTAGCAATTTACTGAATACTTGTGTATTACTTGGTAGTCATAACCCAGGCAACCACAAGTTCTTTAATTCCTCTCTTAATTTATAATATCTATGACACTCAAGTCACACTCTTCAATTAAATATATGTACATATATGGGTTGCAGAAAGGTTAAGAAAGGGTTAAGCAGCCCCAGGTGTTCAGAAAGCTGAACTGAAAGCAAAACCAGAAAGCATATCAGAGTTGCTGTATGTCATCAGATGAAATTAGGAACCAGCCAAAGAACTTTTTCAGGATGCAGAGAAGTCAAAGTTCAGGAAGTTATTCTAGGCTAAGTCCAGATGTACCATAGTTACACAGTGTCAGCTTGTAGTGTCCACTTGAGATATGAGCTTGGAGTGGGACTTTAGTGGTCATTAGGAGCAGGAGAAATCTCAAACTGCTAAAGCCCAAGGACAGAGATTTGAGATTTGTCGCTTTGGCAATTTTCCTGGGCAAGGCTTGTGATGAGTGACCAGGTGATGGGGTCAAGATGCCACTGTATCCAGTCCTGGAGTGCTTCTCCTTTTATGGGTCTCAAGTGAGGGCATTAAATCATTTGGTTGTCTGGTGTGTTTGATAAGCATGTGGGTCTGGTTTTTATCATATGAGTTTGATAAACCCATATGCCCATGTTCTTCTGATTAATGTGATAAATTCACATGTGGACATTCTTATTAGCATGATTTATTTATTTATCCATTTATGGCTTATGGTGATTATTTACTTGTACAATAAAAGTATGGAGTCTTTCCACCTTGGCACTTAAATTCAAAACAGAATTGCTTATAGCAAACTCTTGCTTTACAAAATGGAGTAACAAAGATTTAGGCACAGCCTGAAAACTACTGTTCTCTACATTATGGAGTAACTCAGAGCAGAGCGCAACCTGCTCTCCATAGTTAGGAATGGAGATAGGTATGCAGTAAGAGCATGACCAGTCAGGAAGAGCTGAGTCCTTGACTGTACCTCCCATCAAAGACTGCAATGCATGGGCTCTGCACAATTCTGGTGCCGGAAAGGTAGCTTTATCCTATGGGGCCTTCCAGGTAAAGAAGTCTTTGTGATTGCCTGTGGTTGGTCTGAAAACAACATGCATGTTTTTGGTCGAGATAGACTCCTGATAAATTAAACAAATAGACCATATGCTTGCGGTTGTCTCCATCATTCGGTTCCTGCAAACTGTAACTAACCTAACTTAGGAGTATAAAGAAAACTGAGTTTCTATTACAGGCAGCCAACTTATCAGGCTATGTCCAAATAAGGCAGCTGCCCAGCTGTGAATGATCAGGGGATTTCTCTATTTTGCTTCTTTTTAGCCCTATGAAATAATATAAATAACAATTATATTGATATTTGGAAGAACTGTGTCAGAATCTGTATGCATAGATTGTATATATTTAGATTGTAAATATTTCTTTAGATTGTATATATTTCTGAGTTAGTCTTTTTTAAAAGTTTCTATCTTTTCTCCAATAAACCCTTAGCGGTATAGTTATTTTTCATTCATAATTATATTTATAAGCAAATTTTAATAATACTTGAACAAAACAATTTATTCTAGTTTTTATAGTTCATCTTTTCCCTTTTTCTAGCATTAAAACATTTTTTAACATTTAAAGCCTCTTATTAATTGGCAACCTAGAATCTGACTATGTAATCAATTAGGTCTGCAGATGTCTAATTTTGCAGAATAAATGGATCTTTTTATCTATTGGAACTTATTCCAAAATGGAAATAGCAATGCTGAAATGCCTTAGTGGGAAGAATTAGATCTGCAATAGTATTTGTGAAGTAAATAAAATTTACAGAATAGAATGAAATTTGATACTTGTATGTAGGAACATATACACATGTAAATACAATACACATTTATACACATTTATGCATCTTCTGAGTTAAAATTATGAAGATGTGATGAAAAGACACAAAACTAGTGAAAAACAAAATACATTTTTGTAGTCAACAGAATTTTGTAGAATGGAAAGTCTGATAGAATACCCAACTTGTCCCCCAACCTCAAAGTGAGTGGGATACCCACACTAAAAAATAAGTGTTCTAAAGGATGCTGTTGCACTTTTATAGTGAATAATAATATTTCCAAGTCTCATTATTTTGCTTGTCTACTTCCATTTTGGTAGAATAATTATTTTAGGGCTCCATTAAATTTTTCCACAGGTCTTTGGTGGTTTTTTTTGAGAAAAGTTTACCATAGAAAAATTATTTAAATCCTGAAATATTTTTCTCTTTCTCTCTTTTGAATGTTTTTGTTTTGTTTTGTTTTGTTTTAAGAGAATTACAATTCTACAATGTGAAGAATTTCATGAAAGAACTTTAAATTTACAAACAACTAACCTCTTGAGATATGTTTGATAAATTAAATTAATATTTAAAATATTATAACTTAATATCTAAGATTACTTGGGACCCTGAAGAAAACCTATTTGTCCATCTTCTAGTTGATGCATCACTGTTTGCTAAAAGTCCCCTAATCTTAAAGATATCTAGAACAGAACTTGGTCTTACTTTGTGTGTTGGTATTTTTCAAGAGAATCACTATAATTTGCTTATATAGATTAATAGAAATTATTGAGCACATAATAATAGAAAATTTGTATAAACTACATGGGCATCCAATTTCTGAGATTCATTAATACTGTCTAATCTTGGCTACAGATTTGCAATTGTCAATCAAGTGCTGACTAAGGAGTCTAAATCCACATCACAAAGTCTCTTAAATTTTACTCTTTTAAATATTAAGATTTTCTTGCTCTCATTCTCTGAAGATAAAAGAAGTCCTGCTTTGCTCTCATCCTTTGAACAAACACAATATATTTGTTAAAGTATTTTATTAATATTTTGCAAAGAAGAGACAGAGGATCATAGTATAAGGTGTAAGATGTTGATATAATAAATGTCACACTTGACATGTGACAGTTTTTTTGTTTACAAGTAGGTACAAACCATAACATCAAAATAGATTGTAAAAGATATTGGTAATTTTGGTTGTTATTTATACTGAGCGAAAATGTTTAGAGTTTGGGAAAAATCAATATCCTACTTGGAATTCAGTAGAATACATTAACACCTGGTTGTTTATATTGGCAGTGGAAGCAAATTGCAGGATAAAGAAGAATGACTGCAAATAGAATTCCACTTGCTATCTTAAATGCATATGCATATATGCAGACACATAAATCTGTGATAAATATAAGACATCTAATGATTTTCTGCTGTTTAAAAACTAGAATCTTATTTAATTCATATGACCTTAGACCTAGGAGGAACCTCAAGCATTACATCATCCAAGCTTGTCTTTTTATTACCAAGGACATGGAGCGAAAATGATTTAGACTTGCATCAATTTGTCTTCCAAGTCCAGTTTTCTTTGTATTAAAACACTCTGTACCTATTATCTAGAAAACCCAGAAAGAATATAATAGAAGAACATTTCTAAAATCCCCAGATCATTTTAAGGGATGATGCCTTCTCCTTTCGTGTTCCAACAGCTTGCTATCCAATTTTTATCCCAAACATTTAAGAGGCTTTGCTAACAGCTCTTCCCAGCACGGAGTCATCCTGTACAAAGGTATTTTTCTATTTAATGTACAAAAAGGCCTAGAATGCTGGTATAAGCAAAAATGTTTTGGTAAGAGTAGTATTTATTTCTTTAATATTTTTATTAAATAGAAATGTATCAGCATTAAATTTTGAAGGAAATGATAAGAATACAAAGGTCTTTATTTTCTCTTTATTCCTACAAAGAAAACTGCCATACAAATTGCTGAATCATTGTACAGCAAAGGAAAATAAATGATGAAACTTTTTATCCAGTCATCCAATAGTATACCAAAAACAAAATCTAAGACTACAAAATTTCTTCCATGATGTATTCTGAAATTAAGAAATTCTCCTTCCTATTTCTATCATTCACTGATTATTTTTAATTCATCTGTTCACTTAACATGCAATTTTGAGTGCCATCTAACTTGAACACTCCTCTAGACTATTATATCTGTTGAGTCAAATAACAAATCTCTCCAGTTGTGGTTTAAAGTTTTTGTCATTCAAAACTACAGCCATCATAAACTGAGAAAGAGATAGCTAAATCTGCAAAAACTATCATTCTTTGGTTTGCTTAATTTTCCCAAAGGTTTTTCCATTTGGTGCAAAGAGTTTGATGAGTATGCTTTACAAATATACTTGAAGGGACATGGAGAGAAACAACTAGCATTGTAGACTCAGTTGCCAATTTTCCTAGGCGCTAATCTTAGGCCTGCCACTTAATGGTTATATAACTCTGCTAAAGTTACTTACTTCTCTATTCTTAGTTGCTAATATGAATATGGAGATAATAACATTGAGTTTATTCATGTAAAAACAATTAGATGAGAACCTGGCACATGTTAGATATTAGTGCTCATGTAAATTGCTTTAAGAAAGTAGAATAATAATTACAGTTAGAATTTAGCAAGAGCAAGAGATCATACTGGGCAAGAAAGAAGAGAGCAGATGACTTAGTGTGAAATGATATGATTATTTGACTATTAGGCATAGGTGATGAAAACTTATGAAGTACTTTATTAAATATCACAGAGATATTGAATGATAGACTCATTATACTTATTGTTGTATGCAAATTATATGTTAAGAAGGGAGAAAATTTTATGCAAAGAAGCCAGTTATTAGTAATTTTAATAATCAAAGGATAAGGAAATTTTGTATTATAATTAAGAAAAACTGACAATTTTTGAGCCAAGGAATATACTGAAGTGTTTTCTTGCATGGAATTATTGAATCTACTCTATGAGATATGAAATATTTATATTTCCCATTATAAAAGAAGAAGAATGTAGCTTTGAAATGGGAAGAAATTTTTCTGTTATCATATAGTCTCTAAGTGGTAGAACTTTTTTATATCCAAGTTTATTTGATTTGGTAATTAGCTTTATTATATCACAGTACTTACAATTATTGATTTATATAAGATTAATGAATGTTTACTGGATTGATTTATTGCATATGCTGATAAGAATGAAGAGAGTCAAAAACTAATTGTGACTCTAGTCAACAGTAGCAGTACTAGAGGAAGAAACAGAGACTGAGGGACCTTAGCATTGGAACAGACACAGGTGATCTCATGCTATCACGTGACCATTCTTAGCTATCTGTGAATATTCAGAGGAAGAAGTACAGAACACACTTGAGTATGCAAGTGTGAACTCTCAGGAGAGGTGAGATGAAAAATAGAGACGATAGTTTAAGATACACAGTAAGAATGGAGAATGATAAATTAAAAACACAAAGTCAGAGAGGCAGTAGGATAATCTGAGAAAACAAAAGATGTATAGTCCTATGAGAAGCAAGAGCTCTGCAGGTTTTATTGGGATATAGAGTAATACAGTCATACAAGGATGAACATACTTTTCATAGATTAGTGCCAGGGAGGCTTTTAATCACCTCAGAAAGGATATTTAGGATGTAGGCATGGAGAAAGAATCTAGATTATTGGACTTTGAAATGTCAGAAGTAAGTGAAATGTAGAGAACTGGATACAGAAAATATGGACTAATTTTTTAAAAATTATTAAAGAAAATAAGTTTAGGGGTTAGTAACATATATAGACACCTTTATTCCATTTACTCTGTTGTTTTTGCTATTGAAATTGATATACCCATAACGAATTGAGAGAGGACAAGAGTCAAATAGAAATAGGACCATGAGGAGACAGTTTTGTAGTTAGCTTTTCAATGCTGTGACTATACATGACAGTATGCACATGTACCATACTTGATATCTATATCTACACATGATATATGTGTGTGTTTATATACATACATATACAAATACATATGTACAATTATGATATATGATTCTAATATTGTTTGCTAATTCAAATTAATTTAAATGCAATTTGGAAACATTCCATTATTATCTCTAGCATAAACACTCTTCTGTAAATCTATACTGACATAAACCTCATTTCATAGAAGTGGTAGAACAAGACTTTCAAATAAAAAAAAAGGCTATGTCTTTCTTTAAAATTCTTCCACAACTTTTTATCTTATTTATTCTAAAAACTCCTTGTGACAATCAAAAAGAATCAACTTAGCCAGCTTCTAAGTTGATTAATCTGTAATCCCAGCACTTAGGGAGCACTGAGACCGGAGAATTGTGAGTTCAAAGCCAGTCTCAGCAATGGCGAGGCACTAAGCAACTCAGTGAGACCCTGTCTCTACATAAAACACAAAATAGTGCTGGGGACGTGGCTCAGTGGTTGAGTGCCCCTGAGTTCAATTTCCAGGACCAAAAGAAAAAGAATAAAAAAGGAATCAACCTTCTCCAGTTAACTTTTAGTCATTGTGATTAAATACCTGAGAAAAACAACTTAAAGGACCAGGGATTTATTTAGCTAACGGTTTAAGAGCTTTCAGTGCATTGTCAGGTGGCTCCATGGCTGTGAGTTTATGATGCAGCAGAACCTCATGGTGAGGAGTGTACATTGGAGAAAATCTGTTCACCTTATGGTGGCCACGAAGCAGGGGTGGGGAAAGAGAGAGAAATAAGCTTGGGACAGTCGACAAAGGAACCCTCTAAATATCCACTCCCTTTAACTAGGTTCCCCTCCTACAATTTTCACCATTCCACAAGAGTCCATTCAGCTTTGAATTCATCAATGGATTATCAACCTATGAGGGCAGAAGCCTCATAATCCAATCAACTCCCCCACACCGCCCCCCCAAAAAACCCCTACCTCTGAGAATTGTTGCATTGAGGACCAAACCTTCAGCACAGGAACATTTAGAGTGCATTTCACTTCCAAACTATAACACTACACAATTCAGATCCTGCGTCTATGACATCACCTCTTGTCACTGTGTTCAGATACCTTAGTTTCTTAGCTCTTACAGCTCTCTAAAGGACCTTACACTTGTTGGTTCCCCTGACTGGAATGCTTTGATATCAGATGTTCATAGGATGCATACCCCCATTTCTGTAGAGATAGGACTGTACCTGAATACAATACATAAGATAATACCTATTCTTCACACAATCCCTGAAATGCATAAAATCATTCTTGATGTTATTATTAGACTTTAGTTTTTCCTGTGGGAAAAAAGTTATTTGATGTATTGCCTATGACTTTTTTTTATGCTTGCTTATTCTCTGTCTTCCCACATAAGAATTGAAGATATAGGAGAATTCTTTCTCCCCAATGTGAAATAGATGAATAAATATTCAAACAATTCTCTGTTAATTTTCCTTGAAATTAATTTTTCTTCAAAACAAATGAAGCAACATTTGGAGTTTTTTTTCACAATTTCCTGTATTAAATTTAATATTTTTTTGGATTTGGTGTTACATATTTATTTTTCTTATGAAATTAACAAAAATTAATTCTAAATTTTCTAATTAAGTTGGGTGTGACCAAGTGTGTACATGTAGAAATGGAAACTAGTGAATAACACTGCTGATCATATGTAAAGAATTTGAATGCAATTAATTCATTAATATATTCATTTACTAAAGTACAGCAATAAATACCCATAGCTGTGAAGCAACTCCAGTTATTCAGAAGTAAATCTAATATTCTTCCATATGTATACTTTTTTCTTTTTTTATAGGTGCATAACAGCTATATAAAATAGTGAGATCCATCGTGATATGTTCCTAAGTGCACATATGTGTGTATAACTTTAATTTTGATTTTTTTTTAAACCCATAAACACTTTACCACTGAGCCACGCCCCTAGCCCTTTTTATTTTTTATTTTGATAAATTGCTGAGGACTCTCCAAGTTGCTGAGGCTGGCTTTGAACTTGGAATTCTCCTGCCTCAGCCTTCCAAGTCACTGGGATTATAGATGTGTACCACCATGCCTGGTTTATTTTTTCTTTTTCCTTTGAATTATTCCCTCTATTTAAATTTTATAACCCTACTGTAAAGTATTTAATACTACTTTTCTATTCTTATATTGTTTAATGTTTTATTTAGCCTAAATATTCTCTAAGAAAAATTTAAGTTTCTTCACTTGTTTACTTCACTTTATATACAAATAAAACAATAACTTAATAACTCAATAATGTGGTCCACAACATTTCTAGTATTCTGAATGAGGCTGAATGATTATAATTGCTATATTCATATATATATTTTAATGTGAGATATAATATTTATCCTTAGCAGCTTAATATCTTAATGAGGAAGAAAGACAGCAAATGATGTGCACAGCAATGACTGCAGTCTTAAAAGACTGATTATTCATCAATTAAAGATGAATTAAAAGGAGAACAAAAGCAGTAAGACAAAGGAAAAAAAGAAGGAAAGGGAGTAGGAAAGAATACTGTTGACACACTGACACAGAGGACTAGATAGGCTGGGGTTTCATATCATGGTTCTTGAATTCATACATGAAGAACAAATATGGCTTAAATGAAAAACAGGAAGCAAGAGTGTTCCCATCTGAAGTACTCAGGATGAAAGTTCAAGACTAAGGACTTCCTACAGTCCCACAGATAAGTGACTCAAGATGATAATATCAGTAATACCATCTGTGTGCTAAAAGTACTTCAGTATAAATAAACTTTGCCCACCATTCTACTACTGTTAGGTTTATATTATTTTGGAAGTAATTACATATTAAAGGTAATTTGCTTCTTTAATTTAAAAAGAACTTTTATTGATTACTGCACTTAAATGCTATAGCTGATACCAGCATTTCTTTTCAATGTATTAAAGAGTATATAAATTCCTTAAGATAATGCCTACATTGGGTATTCGAAATAGAGTCTGGATATCCATAATTTCCATATTTCGATATATGTTAAGTGTTGACCAATTGGATATTTAAGCCAGACTGAAAAGAATATGAAGTTTATAAATTAATATACTATGTCCTTGCAATTATTAAATTATGAGTAAACTGACAAATAGCCTGGTAGAATGTATTTGTATAGAGCTGATTTCCAGAATGTTCATTGCATATTATTATTTAAAAAGTATTATAAACTTTAAAAAATTTGCTCCTCCTTAAAATAGAAAGCTTTTCATATTATATTACATAAACACACACAATTACTTGTCAATTAAAATAACATTTTTTAAGTATTAAAAGTTCTTTCACACATACAATTTCATTAATCTAAAAACTGCCTCAACAGTTTATGATAAGATAATTTGATTTTCCCCAAGTTTTTACTCAAAACACTGAAAGCAAAGGTTTGGGCTTTTTCAGTTGGGGTATGTTGATCCCTGAGACAAAACTACAAGGAAATAGCTTGTTCTTTCTATGAACAAATGAAAAATTTGGACTTGTATGCAATTTTATATTTAATTAAATGCTTAATTTTCTGACCAGAAGTAGTAAGATTTCAATGTCTGTGAAAGTTATTTAAGCCAGTTAGTACACCCCAGCAGGTAGTGTCCTAAATTTGGCCAGCAAAACTGATAGATTTTTATGAATCAGTATATTGAATCTAAATGGTCATCACAAACCTGGACTTTCATCGGACAAGTGTTGTTAAAATTTTTTTGAAATTGATTTGTTTGTTTGTAAGAAAGATATCATATATTCAAAATTTGACTTGTAAACTTACAGTAGACTAAAATGATCACCAATCTATTTGTATTTTACTTATTATTTTTAAAATTTCTTTATTACTAAATTGATCTTTAATAAAATAAATTTGTATGCAATACAGGAAGGAATATGTGTAATTTAATAACCATCAGTATTTATATTAACTACAATCAATAAAGTAATTATTAAAAAATCTCAATATGCCAAAGAAAATAAAATCCAAATAAATAAATCCAAATAAAATATCAAACTATAGCTTTTCTTATGAAAGTATGATAGAAGAAATAAAAGAATAGTTGAGTTGTGAAAGAGAAATAGAAAAAGATTATACTTTTGAGAACTTAATATATGCCATACATCCTTACTCATTATTTATTTTGTTTTTTCAGTGTATTTATAACTATGAATTAGGTGCTCTAAGTTCCTATGAAAAGCTCTAAGTTACTAAGGGTAGAATTTAAATCTCAACCTTAATTTTGTGGAACTATAATATTATGAAGGATACTTAATGAATACACTACAGGGTGATGAAGAAGAATAGAAACAAATAGAAAATATATTCTCAATAAATTGAGACAACAGAATCGAAATCTTAATAATGAGAGAATTTCCACTTATTCTGTCTCATTCAAAATATTTATGTCACATGTGGACAGGACTAAAAATTATTATGATATCAAATGACGATTTCCATGTCTATGTGTGTATGTCCTGTGCAAATTTAAGTTAAAAAAAAAAAAAAAAAAAAAAAAAACAGATACACTAAACATTCTGATGTATTCTAAACTTTAAGGATGAATTTAATGATGACATTTGAAAAGCATCAGCTGAAATATTTTACTGTAGTTTCAAAAGTATTTGCTCTGTTTTCTGTGTTCCTACATAGCTGTTTCTAATTGAGCAATAAATATAGTGTTGGTCTTTAATTAAATGCACCATTTTTAATCTTTTCAACTGGGTATCGTATGCCCAGTGATTAAGGCTCTGTGCCTATCTTGGTTACTTCAAGTTTGCAAATGCTTCATCCCTTTCTGTACATGTTGTATAACTGATTTTCTCTGTCTCTACCTCTCCTGCAGTATCTTCTGTGTTTTAACTGACATTTTTAGGCTTATATAATATCAGTTAAACCTTAAGTACTATGAAAACAGCTGGGGAATTATGAATTGAGTAAGAGTCACATGAAATAATATTTTTCATAGTAGAAACATATTTATAAAGCTTTTATTTACATAAACTAAATTTTGAATATACATTTCTGAATTTTAGTAAAAGTTGAGAAGGTAAAAATCATACTGTCCTTTGATACATTTAGCTAAATAGTCAGATTTGGGACATGATATAATCACTCTAGAACTACTGTACAATAAACTTGACAAGTAATTTGGCTCAGATCTGAATGTACTTGTCAACAGTCAACGTATCTGAGAGAACTTGTGCCGTGAAGATATTGACAAATGTATTGCGTACTCACTGTGATTTAGCTATCTATCCACAAACTACATAAGTAACTCATTTTATCTCTATTTTAGACATAGTGGGGGAAATGAGTGTGTAAGATCTTCAAATCAAAGACACAAAGCGAATAAACTTTGGGGATTAGATTCAAATAAAATTGTCAGTGTACATGTGCTGCAGTAGTTTCCTGTCAGAGAGAATGTGGAGATCAGACATGCGTACTACAGTGCTAGGTGGACTATGGTACTCTTGTGTTTCCTAGGATCACCTTTCCTATTCTTTGATTCCTCTTTCTAGTCTATATTTCTAATTTTCTTTGGGGAAAGTAGCAATTAAAAACACAGTGCAAGGAAAGCATCTTCAGAATTTCTTTTCTTTCTTTTTTCTTTTTCTAACAGTAACTAGAATTGTTAAAATTATCATTCCTATGTATACTTCAGTAGAAGTCCGGGTAAAAAGAAATAAAAACCTACATAGAAATCCTGCAAAGATATTGATTTCTCTCAACAAACATAAACTGTGGCAGGAAATAATAGGACATTGCTATTCTCTATATTGTCAATATCTAAATGTGGAGGAGTTTTTAAGAGAAAACAGAGCCAGTAGCCACATTCTTCAGTATGGCAAACTGCCAGTACTTTTAGTATCTTGAAGTTCAGACACTTAACAACCTACTCTCCATTTAGGTAATTTAGTCCTTGTGAAAGGAAGATTGGCAGAAAGAAAGAGAGCAAAGCACTCTGTTTATCCAAAGAAAAATAGATTCTGGACACTAAGTGCACAATCTTCTATCATGTTGTCCTGCCAAGACACTTCACTTTACACAGTGAAAGAATCATTTACAGGAAAAAGCGTAATTGAGATATTGACCTTAACCACTCCTTGATCTTAGAAAACTATTCACCTGCTCAAGGCAGCTATTGTATGTTATTGTCCTTTCAGAAAATAAATAAATAAATAAATAAATAAATATTCCGTCTCAGTCTTCCAAGATTGAATGCTTAAACAATATTGCATTCATGAAAGTATACTTAAGAAAAATTTGGAACTAGTGATGGTATGCTTTAAATATACTTAGTAAGTGTTAGAAATACAAAAACAAAACAAAAAGAACTACTACTAATGAGAAAAATCATTATTCAGTGATTCCTAACTGGTCTTTTCTCTCTATTCCACCATGAGTTAACAAGAATATGCAATTCTGTTCTTCTGTGAAAGGCATTAAGAATAATTTAAAGATGGTGGACCATAAAAAATTCATTTTAAATTAAGTTGAAGAGAGAGCATTTCAATAGTATTCAAAATATTTTTATTAGGTATCCATTAGTTTAGAAGAAAGAATGTATCTATATTCGTCAAATACATGCCCTTCCAATTTATTAAAAAGAAAACATGGATTAAGTTTGACCTAACAGTTTGAAAACTTTCTTTAAACAGAAAATTAGAATAGAAAGCTATTTACAAAGAAAGCATTCTGAAACTTCAATAACTTAATTATGTAATATTTCAAAGAGAATGAAATAAATATGTTGCATGTATATGTATGGGTATTGAGTTAGAAGGAAGAGGTTAATATAAATGTGGTTTTGGTTGATATAAATAAAATGGCAAAGGAAAACTATTATTGATCAAGCTTGTATACAAGGTAGTAAATCCTTAAATGGAATTTTACATTTTTCCTTATTAAATCTTCATAGCAGATCATTGGGGTATGTTTATTATCTTCCTTTATTTATTTATTTTATTATTACTGGGGGCTGAAATCAAGGACACTCAACCACATCCCCAGCCCTATTATTCATATTTTGTTTAGAGAAAAAGGTCTCACAGAACTGCTTAGCTCCTTGCCATTGCTGAGGCTGGCTTTGAACTTGCACTCTTCCTATCTCAGCCTCCCTATCTTCCTTTTATTTACAACAAAAAACTGAGCCCTAGAGATTAAATGTATTTTTACAGGTCACACATCATTGTATTTCAAAGCAAATCTCACTTTGAAACTCTGTGTCATGTACCTTTCATATGGAAACTTTAGTCACATCCTTACACCATTATATGGACAATCTAGATTTCTTAATTAATATTTTAGCAAATGAAATATTATATTGTATTTTAACCTCACTATTTCTATTAGTTTAAAATGGAAATAATTATCTGTAACATGCCAATATTATGGATCTCTTATAATGTCAATTGTGACAATGATATATAAAAGTATTCTACACATTCTGAAATGACATAAAAATGCAAGGTGTTGTCCTTCATAAATCGTTAATATTCTTGCACTGTCCTCTTCGAAACTTTAAAATGTCTTTAACAGCTCTACACAAATGTTGTGTCTGACTTATGCTCTGATTAAGTATCATTAAAATTATTCCTTCAGTAAGCCATTACTCACAAAGTACAAATCATAAAACCAAGAGAAGAAAGGATAAAATGAATACCTGGCATATGGTAACATTTAACATTTTACGTTTAGGATATATGTCCTTAATTTATATGCCAATATGTCATAGTAAGAGTATAGAAAGTACTTTTTTTTTTGCCTTTTTTTCCAGTGTACAAATATCCTAGGCATGATAATACTATCTTAAGTGTTATATTTCTATTCTATTCACTGTCCACAAAAAGCGTTTTAAATCTCACTTGCTTAAAAAGTAAAAATTAAATACATCTTTGTCAATAATGTATCTCATTTTGTAAGGGTCAGTAGTACGTTTCAAGTAAAGCAACAATATTATGGTTATCCCAGCTTCACTCTTTCAAACTTACATTTAATTGACAACATTAGTTTGAATGCCAAAGAATGATGTTTTCTTGCTTCTCAATTTTTTACCTATTTCTGAAGAATTGTAGCTGTACAATAACATTAATAATGATAATAAAATTAGTAATAGTATTTTGGGATGTAGGGAGAAGCTAGAAGTTACTAAATAATAAAGATTGTGATTGAACTGTATTATCTACTTGCTTAAATTTAGTCTTGATTCTTATGCTTAAAATGAGAAAAAATTGTGGGGAGATATTGGTGGGATTCTGATTGGGTGGTGATAGCTCATAGCTAACGGAACTGTTTAAGGTGGGGCATATTTGGTCAGCCTTTATTTGAAGGGTCACAGTGATTAAATTTTACACAGAACCAGAGATAAAGTCATGTGTTCCACTTCTCCATGGAAGTTACCAGTGCGTGGACACCAAGAGTATTTAAAAATTTCAGCACTAAATATGTATTTCGCATGGAAACTGGTGTGTCAGTAACAGTCAATGCTTCTCTACTTTGTGAACGTTAGACACAATTAAAATCAGAACTAGAAAGGAGAAAGGAAACAGACATTTGGTGAATAAAGACCACAGGCTGATTTTTATGTTGTGAACTCCCATTAGGATTTACAGAACACATTGAGGGATGTCTAAGTCCCACTTAGGATGTTTAGGTTCCAACAAGAAATTTCCTGAGAACTCAGGACATAAAAGAGAATTTTGGACAGTCTTTGTGTTCAAGTTAAAATAGTAATAATGTTACTATTAAATTAGTAATAATTAGTTATTTAGCTAAACTAATAACTTAATATATTTAAAATAGTGATAATATTAATTGCAACAGTAATAAAATAAATTATTCATGTACTGTTCTTAGGATTCAACATGTTCTTTGTTTCCATCCTGAAATTAATCATGTGAAATTCTGTGAAACCATTGACCCTGGTTTCCAGGTGGGGAAATTGAAATTCAGAAATATTAAATAAATCTTCCTAATAAAATAACAAATAAAAGGTAGTCAGGGTTTAAATCAGTTATTCTTACTCTAAATATTGTCTTTTCCTCGATAAAATAGGGACTAATTTGGTGTATTTTAACACATGAAAAGTGTTTATTTTATATATTAGTAAATTTAATATAGATTAAAACAAAAAAGCTTGAAAATTGAAAAAAGATTATAAAAAATATATGCATATATATGTGTATATATACCACATGTTTGCATTTATATCCTCTTTCATTAGAAATGATTTTTGAGTCTCATATATATATATATTCACATACACACACATATATGTACCCATATATGTGTACATATGTATTTATATATATATGTATTTACATAAATATGACACATAAAGATTGTCATTGAAATCTCTGGCTAGCTTATATTTCATTGCCTAGAACTGAATCACTTTTCTACTTATATTTGCAAGGAAGAATTGGAAATGTATTTTATTTCTATAGAGGCATGTTGGCAACAAGTAGTATGTGAAATGAAAACTAAGTAGAAATGATAAATAATTTTGGTAACTATAAATACGAATGTTTAATGAAAATATATGTTTAAAAATACACCTCAATAAAAATAAAGCAAAATGTATTAATGCCATACTATTTTCTCTAAAATAGTATTTGAAAAGGGTTAATTTTTAAAAAAATATTTTTTAGTTCTTGATAGATCTTTATTTTATTAATTTATTATTTATATGTGGTGCTGAGGATTGAACCCAGTGCCTCATGCATGCTAGGCAAGCGCTCTACCACTGAGCTACAGCCCCAGCCTGAAAAGGGTTACTTTTTTGTTATCATTTTCTTTAGACATATTGTTTCTGGTTTGTTTAGAATGTCAACTCTTGGCTAAAGTTTAAAGAATAGAATTTCATATATTCATAATGAGAAGATGATTGACAATATATAGCCTTTGTCAATAGGTCATTTGACAGTGGGTATAAAATTATAAATTATTCCCTATAGTATAAAATCTTCATCAAGGCAGAAATTTTGGCTGTTCTCTTTGTTGCAGAATAGGACAGTGAGCTAAGATGAATGCCACCTCAAAATTGACATGCACTAAATAAATGTGTGAATACTTCTAATTTAGTAATTTCAATACTAGAAGAATAGCCTAAAGAATAAAAGAGCTTCTCATACAAATGTATGTAAATTAACGGTAAACGTGTCATTATTTACAAAACTAAAAATGAAAAAAAAAATCATATCCCCAAATACAACTCTTCAAATAAATTTTACCTTTGTAAAAGGAGATCCTAGATGTTTATTACAAATAGCGATAGTGGGAACAGAGGGAAATGTTTATACTACATGAAATAGCATTTGCCAAATATTACAGAGTATGATATTAAATCTAGAAAAAAAGTGCTATTTTACATAGTTAATGAATTGGTGTTAAATACCAGTCTGAAGTTAATTTAATTCTCACAACTGATTAGCTAATTTAGTCTTTAGATTTATTTTCAGGCTTATGAGGTCAATATTACTGACAAAGTGTTGATTATTTTAAGTCTCTATCAATCCTATGATGTCAATGTTATTTGAGTCCCCAGGAAACTGGATCAGAGAAAGGTTAATGTGTTGCAGAAGGCACATTTAAAGAATTTCAGGGACAGAGTTTGAATTCAAAGAATCATTCTCCAAAGCTATTGATCTTAAACCTTCTCCTCTATGTCTAGAATTATGTAGACATAATTTATTTGGGTTTTACTTCATTTGGCCAATTTTGGTAGCATTTACTTTTTTATAATGAGTAGACTTTTTATATAGTATGAATTTAAAGCAGCATTTTAGAGGGCTTTTGAAAAATACTTAAATCAATAGTAAGTGAAAGAAAAAATGAAATAATATTGATACTTGGGGGTATAAGATATTTTGCCAAATCAATTAAAACAGTCAGGGAAGAATAAGTCATCTAACAATGTTAGTAATATTATTATAGCCTGAACTTGACATTAGCACAGTATCACAGGGCATTATGTCAAGAAGATGGGAGGGAACACATGAGGGGGGCGGGCAGCAGCTGCTTTTGTGAGTTCTCAGCTTGTAGTTGATGTTTCAAGCCATGGTTACCCTGGCCTTTCGTGCATCCTCTTCTCCATGCCCAGGAAGTGCCTACTGGTAGATGAGTACAAACTTCCAGTACAGGATAAGAGCCTAATAAATTATGTGCTATTTTAACGTCTGTTTTAAACAGAGCAAAAAAATTTAATTTATATGTAAAAATAAGAAATATGCTCTTTATATGAGCTGATATCTTGTTTAATAAGAATCGCAGAATTCAAAATTTTGTGATCATATTTAATATCTACTGCAGTCAAAAAACCAAAATCATATATATCTCTATCTATGATATTATATCTATATGATATACATATGTGTGTATATGTATACACATTTTTAAGGGATTTTGAAAAATGACGATTGAGCCACTTATCATCTATCTATATTTCTCTGAAGTCCTTGAAAATTGTTATAGTTGTTCCTCCTACTATTCAATGAAAAGGGAAAAAAAATTATCAGCTACTTACGTAGTTACAAAGAACATGTTGCCCAAATCTCAGGAGGGGAGTCTGAAATTCTTTAGTACCTAGGTTTGCAGAAGAAGAACAGCATCAAGTCTTAATAGCAGTGACTGAGGACAGAAGAGTGGCTTAAAGATGTCTTTTTTGCACTCTAAAGTGTTAATTTCCAATAAAAAGTTTGAAAATTAGAGGCATTCTCATTCTTATTAGGACAAAGACAATAATGTAGAAATTACCTTATACAGAAAGAACGAGACCTTTTTAACACCTAGATCAGACTTCTACCTGTAAACAAGTAGGGCTAAAACTTTCATTGATGAGCTCATATTATATGATTGTCAACAGGACTATAATCATTACAGTTTTTACTTTAAATTTTGCCATGAATAGTTACATTATGAAATAAATACCACAAAATGTTTTTATGGTTATTCTTGTACATATATCTTATTGAACAAGTGCAGATTTTTCTTGAATAACAATTACCAAACTTTTAATTTCAGGATATTTGTACCATTATACAAATTATGAGAACATCAAAGATATTCTGTTTATGTGGCTTATATTTATCAATCTGTACCATATTAGAAATCAAAATTAAGATATTTTAAAACATTCACACATAATTTTATTTTATAGCAATGACAATACTAAATGCATTGTTATTATTATTTTATTATAAATAACAGTAATATCAAAAACAATTATTGAAAAAAGCATCCTTGTACACCCCAGTAGAAAAGAGTTACGTTCTCTTTCCTATTTCTATAACCTGCTGTAATATTGTTTTGTGTGAAGTGTATCAAGACAAGCTAAACAGATACAGAAATGAAGTTGGAAAATTGAGGAATATTTGAGTAAACTTTTTCAGTTAATTTTGGCTAATTTTGGTACTATATTCAATTTAACAAGTGGTAATTTCTTAAAGATTAGTTGCAATGTAAAATCTGAAACCATATGAATAAATTTATCATTACATAATGAGTATTTGGAAAATATTTCATCAATGAATTATGCATATCTTCCAAAGACTGATATGCTTCATTATTCACATTAAAATAAGGAAAAATAATAATTTTCAGTTGTTAATATCTGCATATCTCAACCAGAAATGCTTATTGTATTGGCAAGATATAAAACTAGTGGACAGGGATACAAGTTTCTACAATCTTAATACTCACTTAAAACTGACTTTTGAAAATTTAAACCATGAGTGTGCAGATATAAAGAAAGGTAACTATTGGTACACTTTGGTTTCTCTACCTGGATTTTGGCAAATGTGCCCAGTTTTATTTACTATTGCTTTGTGCCAACAGTGCAAATGCCAGTGTGATTATTTCAGGATAGACAATATCATGCCAGAGTGTTATTCATCACTTCACATATTTCAGTGTTTTTGCTGTTAGTGCTAAGCATTTGTATAAATTATCTTCTATGGTGATTATTGTGCTTGTCCTGGACCAACATAAACAAATAGGAAGTATAACCCACATGTGTTCTTTCTGTTTGTAAGTTAAAGGTACAATTCTCAATGCTGAGTCTTTGTGTTGTCAGCTGACTCATTAGTACACATTTATGTATCTTTAAAAAATTATTATACTTATATGATTTCTTTATCTTTTCACTTGATGGACTTTTATCAATTGCAAGTGCTCAAGGCTTTATCTGTCTTTCAGTTATGTGCATTTTTTTCAACCAATGAAATGTAAACTCTATACTTTTGTGACTCCAGGACTTTTCATTTGTAGTTTGAAAAGTTACAAAAAATAACTTCCCTCTTTGAAAGAACTGATGAGTTCTTTTATTTACCTTTGAAAGTACCCAAATATTTTCTTTCTTTAAAAGTATGATTGATTTCAAAAATATACCACATTTTACATGAACCATAATACTATTCAAAAATGTTCTGTGGTATAAGGCAAATTAGTAACATAAGGTAATGTTGAGAGCAAGGTAGTCTTTGTCATATTTTCCTTTCTTAGTTACAGTTGGCCCAGTTTCTTTGGATGTTTCCTTTTCCCATGAGTCAGAATACAAACTGAAATGTCAGATTTATCCATTCCAGCATCTGTGATCTAAACGGTGAAGCCGTGGGCTGAGAAACAGGTTGTCAAATGACCCTTTTTAGGCCAACATTCTAGCACCAACTATCAAAAACATATGCTGTAAGTAAATTTTCTTTTATTTAGGGACTGCATATTTTTATCCTAAAATAATAACTTTCAGATGCAATATAACCATTAGGAAAACGTTTTGAGCAATATTTTAAAAAGATGATTGCAAAACAAGTGTACAAAATATACATAGTTCTTGTGTTTCTACAGATTTACATTTATAATAATTACTCATGTATTTAGAGGAATTTTTAGTTCCTATTTTAATTTTTTTGTTGCTTTTTTTCTGATATGCTCTTTCCCTCTCTCTCCTTTTTCTTTCTTCTTTCTTTTTTTTTTTTTATTTGGCAGGGGGAATAGTGGGGTTTAAACCCAGGGGCGCTTAATTCTTGAGCTATATCCTCAGCCCTTTTTAGTATTTTATTTAGAGAAAGAGTCTTGCTAAATTCTTAGGGCCTCACTACTTTGCCGAGGCTAGCTTTGAACTCATGATCCTCCTGCCTCAGCCTCCTGAGCTACTGGGATTATTCTTTCTAGATTGCCTTTCTTTGAGATGATTGAAGTATTTTTGTTGTTGCTTTATTTTCTTTCTTTTTATTATTTTTTATTTGCATTAATATGCCAAAAAGATTTTCTCAGTACGGAAAGTTCACAAGACTCATCTCATGCCATAGAACATACTCTTATGAGGACTATATTTACCAACAAAAGGTACTGTTGAGACAAGAGAAATTGAAAGCCGGCAAGCATTTGAGAACTAAATGACCAAGAGATGTAGGAGCTCCCAAGAAATTCTTTGAGTCACTAAGCAATGCAAGGAGGCTAAGCTTATAAAACCTGTTAAGCCAGTAGCAAACCATCCATAGTAAATCTGATCAACAAGGACATTTAGATCTTAAATAGCACACCATAAATCCCATTGTCTTTACTTTGGTCAATAATTAAAAATCTGGATACCCAAAACACAAAACAAAACAAAAAACTAGACATCCAGGATCTAGGCATCCTCAAAGACAATCAGAAAAATTTATAAGTCAACTGTATCTTTGTATACTGTTTTAATTATTTAATAGCTATCCTAGTTGCTTTCTTTTTTCTTTTTAATAATTTCTAAACAATGTGATTATTGTCCACTATAAAAAATATTTTATTATTATTTTTAGTTTTTATTTTAGACTTCCATATAGATTAGATATTAATATCGTTCTTTATTTTTGGTCATAATCATCATACTTTTGTTGAATGTAATATTGTTAGCTATTTCTACTGTATGTTTTCCATTTTGTATTTTGCAGTAAATCACTTCAATAAATCATTTTTATTAAAATTATATTTTTCCTCAATTAAAAAATTTGAACATGCTGAAATGGAACATAAACAAGATGATTCCACATTACCAGTTGCATTAAAATTGCTTTAAATGTAAGCAACAAAATTTTTGAAGTACCTTTTGATAACAATAACTAAGATCTTTTCTACTTTTCTATGGTATATATTATATTATTATCCATATTAAAGTGTGATTGTAAAATACCATAAGTGATGCTGACAATTCTCCTATACATACATTTCTGACTTTTTTTTTTTTTTTTAATGTTACTGGGATTTTAACCCAGTGGTACTCTTTCTGATTTATTTAAAAAAAAAAAATCTCTCTTGTGTTTGATGTCAATAGATGTTATTAAACTGACATTTAAAGATTGAATTGCTAATTTCTTTCAATTTTATTTTTTTAGAGAACCAATTTTTTGATTCAGTGATTTTTTTTGAATTTTTTTAAATCTCAATTTTATTTATTTTTGCCCTGATTTTAATTATTTCCTATCTTTTGCTAATTTTGGTGTTGGTCTGTTTTTCTTTTTCTAGGGCCTGAAGATGTAATGTTAGATTATTTGGTATCTTTCCATTCTGTTAATGTAAGAGCTCAATGCTATGAACTTTCCTCTTAGAATTGCCTTCAAGAGGAAATTTGGTATATTGTATCATTATTCTCATTTACCTTTAAGTATTTTTGTATTTCATTCCTGGTTTCTTCTGCTATCCATTCATTATTCAATAGTGAATTACTTAGTCTCCAGGTATTAATGTTTATTTTTATCTTATTATTGATTACTAGTTTCATTCCATTATAATCTGATATAATGCAGGATATTCTCTCTCTCTCTCTCTCTCTCTCTCTCTCTCTCTCTCTCTCTCTCTCTTATATTTGCTAAGAGTTGCTTTTGGCCTAAAATATGGTCTATTTAGGAAAGTGTTCCATGTGTGGCTGAGAAGAAAGCTTATACAACCAATGATGGATGAAATATTCTATGACTTTTAAAGCTAAATAATTGATTGCATTTTTAGTTCTGTATTTTCTTTATTTAGTTTTTGTTTGGATGATCTGTCTAGTGATGAGACAGGCATGTTACTATCACCCAGTATTATTGTATTGTGGTCTATTTGATTCTTGAAATTGAGAAGTGTTTATTGGATGTATGTGCATGCTTCATTATTTGGATTATAGATATTTACAACTTGCTAGTTTATTTAGGCATCTGCATTCATGCTTAAAGCTTCCAAAATTTTAAAAAATTGTTTTCCTATTTCATAACTTTTCATTATGTTATTTGTATTAAAGAAGAGTGGTTTTATATAAAATACTTTTTTTCAGTCAGTTATCCGTATATTCAGTAAACTTGACTGTGTATATTTTACCTTTGTCAACTAGCTACTATTTATTTTACTGGTTACTCAAACTACTCAGTATGTAAGCTCTGCCCTTTCTCTTCTCCCACTGCTTAAGGACAGACAGTGAATCTATTAGGACCCATCTTGGTGGGGTTTGGTATGAACATGGAATACTTTTCTACAATTACATGCTCAGTTATATTAAAGGCAAACCATGAGTTCTAGAAGCCATTGGCTACTTTGTTGTCCCTTTGTTCTCTTTTCCTTTTTCAAAATTTTAAATATCAATCTTTAGCAATTTATTATAGTTTAAAATTACAGATTTTTAATTATCAAGAATAAAAAGTTCCAGATATTTGCCTTTGTTATTTTGTTTCCTTGAATCTTTGGTATTTGACAATACTTGACTAATAAAATGAAGAAAGAAGGAGAAAGATGGGAAAATTTGAAAAGTAGGCCACTGTGACACTCTCTAGATTGAGAAATTCAGATAGAAGATTTTTAGAATTCTGGTTAGGATTAGAAAGTCAGGGTTGCTTAAAAGAATATTTCAAGATTTTTTAAAAATCTCATTCTTGTGTTTTCAGAATCAGTATATGTTGTATTTTTCCAAACTTGTAAGTACCTCTATCTAGCTGCTATTTAATGAACAAATTCACAAGAAAACAAACAAAGCAAAACAAAATTTTTTAAAAAATCAGTACATTGATGATCAACCTGAAACTCAAGCATTTCCTTGGATCATAAACTGCCCTTCTTCTTCATATTTGGAAACCTAGATAGATTGATTGCATTTTTAGTTCTGTAGATAGAGATGAGAATTTGAATTCTTGACATGAGGCATGAGGATGTTTTCCATGAGGCAAATGTTTATAAAGGGCAATGGCTGTAAAATTCCCAGAAAGAAAAAGAATATTTACTGTGACCCTTGAAATTTTTTCTCTGGCTTTACTCCTCACTAAAATGTTACTAAACCAAATTGATCAACTGATAACTGATAAGTTGCAACCACCATTTTGCTGCTCTACTACTCTGTTCTGTAATTAACTTAAGTTTCCACAAATGCTGAAGGATTTCCATAGTGAACACTTGGAACAAAACTAAATTTTGACTGATTTTCCATCTGTCACATTCATATATTTAAGCAATTGCTTTTTTTCTCTAACATTAATTTCAAAGTTGTTCTCATTTGCAAAATTTTCATATAAGTTTGAGCTTTTGACTTAGGTTGGTTTTTCCCCATTGTCTTGATGTATGTTGGTCACCAGGAAAAAATATTTTTATTCAAATGAACAGGAAACAAAAGTGTGGTGGGTATAAAGAGACCTCAGGTCTGTTACCAGTTTCACAAAGTAAATGGCCTAAAAAGATAAGCAACTCCAAAACATTCTGTTTTTTTCAAGTTTAGGAAGGAAATCAAACAGAAACCTATTTAGGCAAATATTAGAGAGCACTTTGAATGATTTCAGATTCACTGGCATTAAGTTATGCCAGAGGCATGGGTGTGCTTGGTGCACACAAAGTAAATGACTGCAAAACATACATTAATATATTTATAAATCAAAACAATTCAACAGTTTAAGAGTGGGTGAAATTCTTATGGTAGATATTATTAGGGCTAAATAATAGCAAAATATGGTGATATTAAGGATTATAAATTTTATAATCAACAGAAAACGCTAAGCTATTCAAAAGGGAAAATGTTTATTATACATATAAGACTAATAACCAATATAATGATGGTTTAGAACTATATTGGAAGAGGGAACATGAGGGGCACATAATAAAGGTAGTGTTTCAATGAATTTACAATTTTCCCTATTCTAAATATGGGTACTAACAGAGGTCAGGAAAAAAGTGTCCCAGAGTCCAATATGGGGAATGACCACTTTTGTTAAGGAAAATCATGATATCAAAGCAGACTAGTCCCCATATTTCAGGTGTTTGGGGTAAACTTCAAATCCAGCCCTTATCCTCACACCATTACAGTTACAGAGTTTATCAGAACACCAAGGCGTCAGGAATGGATTTTATTCTTTAGGAATTCTTCACCATGTACCCAATTATGAAGTTGGAAAATTTATCCCTATAACTATATAATTTTCTGTTACTTCTTTCTCCATAAGTTTTACTATGTTAAGTTAGCTTCTTTGGGTTCATATTTTGCTTCATTCGTTCAGGTTTAATAGTCTTAAAACTATTCCTATTTATCCAGCATCGATAGCTTAAATGTCCTCTTTTCTTCCCAGTTAAACTGACCCTATTTGTTAAATTACGTCCTGTCTTGCATGAATGATTTAAGGAAGAAAATAGTTTATCCTGAGAAAATAATCTGAATTATTTGTTAATACACTAACTTTTAGAAATTGCTTTGGCCTAAATTCAAAACAAGACCTCTTAATTACACAATAATCAGCTTAGTTTTTGTTCTGGTATTACATTTGGTAGCTTTTAGAAAACAATTGATGCTTTTTTTTCATCTGAGTTCATTCATCATGTATAACATGGGAAAAGTGTGCTATGTTTTTGTCCATGTATAAACATATTGTGCTTATGGATGCTAAATAGTGTTTAAATGACATCTTTTTTCATTCTTTCATTCTCCTTTTTATCAGCATTTGCAATAGAATATGAAAATACTGTGGTCTCTAAACTGAGAAAAATGTATATATTCAAATTTAAAGAATTTCATTATATTCTACACTGAGATTATCAACAACAAATAAATCACGAACAGAAAAATAATAACTATAAATGTTTGCTTAAACTATGCCTTAAATATGAACTTAAATTTTAATTTAGATTTGAATTTTTTAATTCAGGATATGTTTTATCTTTATTTGTAAAACTTTTTATAATATCACTTTTATACATATGTATTCACCATCTGTATTTTTCTCAGCTCCTAAAATATTACTGCCATATGTTTCAAAGTCACTATCTTCATGAATATTTGGGAATTTAGTTCATGCAGCTTTTTTCTGCCTTTGGGTGTTGTTTTACACACAAAACTCCCACTGAAAAATTTAGGTCTTAGTGCTTTATAAAAGTCCTATATAAATTTCATGCTGTGATGTTCTCTTTAAATTATAGCTAAAACACTTGATTAAAACACTAAAATTAATAAGACATTTATTTATTCAAAAGATACTACAAATAGAACAGAGTAATAATAAAAGATTAGCATAGTTCAAAAAAAATTGTTTTTCACTTCTGGCAATTGAACCTAGGCTCTTGCTCAAGTTCAGTACACTCTCAGAACTTTAATTTTCTTTTTTCATTTTGACATGGGATCTAGCTAAACTTCCTACTGCCTTGAACTGGCTATCTCTTGTCTTAGCCTTCTGAGACCGGGATTTACAGGCATGTGCCTCAGCACTTGGCTATGGATCACATTTTTAATGCAGCATTATACACATAATAATATAAAATGTGCATGTATTGTTTAATAATTAACCATAATGTAAACACCAGATTAAATATTGCCCTTAACAAGAAATAATAAAATAATTCATAATATTCATCCCATGATGTGGCCCTGCTTAACCCTATAAAAGTCAGACCCTTCTTGTAGCCATTCGCCATTTTCCTCTTGAAAATGTGCCCCTTTGCTGCTTAATAAATCATTGCTGATCTGTTGAAGTCTATCTCCATTTCTTTTTCTTTTTGTATTCTTTTATGATCTTTCACTTTCTAATTCATTGACTCTCAGTATTTTTGTTTATGTATAAATATAAAATTTATCTTTATAGATACTATAATAGATTTTCATATCAAACTAGCCTATTCCCCATCTTGTTCTTTAAAATATGTTGATTAAAATTATTCAATTTTATTTCCATGTAAATTTATAACAGTGGCCCACCTCATGCTTTGAATATAGCCCTTGCTGTTCTGCCACTGACGCTTATATTAAAATGGGCATGTTTTCTTTTCCTCTTCTCTCTCCTAACCTGTCTAACCTGGGGTAGTGAGAGAGGATCACCTTTTCCCCATTCTAGGTACAGAGTTATCTTTGAGCACACACCCACCACAGGAACCAAATAATTCAGACTTTCAGGATGGCACCAGAAGATCCAAGGAATGGCTATTTCCCAAGTTAACAAGTGAATCATAATCCCTCACAGAGAACACCTAGAATGAATCACTTATTTTAAGACCCTCTGTTCTCCTGGATGGGCAGCCTCTGGGACAGAAGTCTACTGTGCTTCTTCTTTATTGGCAAAGCAATAAAACTTCCTTTTCTTTTTTCTCAAAACCATGTTCTCATTACTGGATTGGCATAGAGGACAAGGAGTGAGCTTTCCATAATAAATTTAAAATCAGGTTAGCAGATTCTACTCAACTAGAAAATTTAATTAATTAATTAATTAGTTAGTTAGTTTGTTTGTTTATATGTACTAGAGATTGAACTGAGGGACATTTAACCACTGAGCCATATCCCCAGCCTTTTTATTTTTCATTTTGAGACAGGGTCTTGATAAATTGCTGGGGCTGGCTTTGAATGTACAGTCCTCCTGCCTCAGCCTCCTGAGCCCCTGGGATTATAGGCATGCTCCACTGTGCCCTGCAAGAAAATATTATTTTAAAAATTATAAATGTTTGGAATCTATAAACGATTTTATGAAAATTGAGATATGTACAGTATTGAGTCTCCTACTTCATTTAACATCTTGTATCTTCATCTATTTAGATTAGGAGAAATCACAGAGACTAGTTTTCATTATAGTCTTGTGTAAAAAATTTATTACAGATTCATTATCTATTAATTTTAGGATTTTCAGATTTTAAAATATATTATCTTAATTTATTTAATGCTACTTATATTTAGGAATTTTTCTATTAGACCCATTTATATTTTTTTAATTTTTCAGTATATACTTGTCTGTTTCTGTTCTTGTTTTATTTTCTATGTATTCAATATCAACAATGATGTCCTGTTATTCCCTTTGATCAGAAATGACAAGCAATTATAAGATTCATTTGTTATGTTGAAATGATCAATGCTGAGTTTATCTGTATAATTTTTTAAGATTTTATTTATATTTATTTTTATCTTTTTACATTTTATTCCATAATAATTTTGTCTATTTTTCTGTTCTTTTCTGTGTTCTTGAGATAAAAGTTCATTTCATCATATTTTAGATTTAATTATACTATATGACTTTGTAGCCATAAGTTTTCTTTCAACTGCAGGGTTAACTTCATTCTACATCTTTTTATGTACAATTATTTTGTTAAATGTTTTTCTATTTTGTTTAACTTTAGTGCATTTAGGTCATTTTTCTTTTGGATCATATTTATATAGTTATTTCTTCCACATAGTATTTTATCCTGAAATTTTTGACCCTTATTAGAATATTGCTTACATGATCAGATAATCAACATGCTTTCATTGGAGCATTTATTCTTTGCTGATGTAATAACTGATATATCTAGGATTAAAAAGTTATTTAGTTTTATGCATTTTTGTTCCATTTTCTGTTTTTAAAATTTTTTTTCTTTCATTCTCCTTTTTATTAAGTAGGATTTATCAGTTCTTTCAACCTTCTTGTAGTTTATACATTTTTTCTATTATTTTAAGGACTGCTAAATAAGATATGTTGTAAAACACCAAAGTGTAACTTTGGACATTTTAATTTTATATACCTTTCTCTTATGCATTCACATGCTTCTGGTGTATTTTATACTGCTAATTTTTTTTAACCATGCAAAGCATTACCATTAAAGTACAACATAGACAATTTTACTTGCATTTATTTAGATAGTTATTTGCCTTTGTGTGTGTGTATGTCTACATGTGAATGTGCTCTTGATCTTTATTTTTCATCTCTTAACTTCCATCGGAGAATATTTTCCTTCTTTCAAAGGTTCATCTTTTCAGTTTCATTTACTATTGACTTTCTGGTAACAATATAACATGGAATGATAATTAATTAGTTATTATTGTGAATCCTGTGGGCAGTCTTCCATACAATTTGATCATTCAATTACAAAGATAATATAAAATTCACGCTTATTTCCTCTGAAGTGATCATTTACACTTGTTGGGTCTCTAAAGGATTCAGCTCAAGTTCAAATCACTGACCAGGGTTGTTTAGGTGGTAGAACTGCTCTAGAACTCCTCCCTGAAAACCAGTGTGTACTGTGTATCACAAATACTTGATATTGTATCTGAAGAAGTGCCTGAAGTTAAGTGGAAAGATCAATACAGAAATTTCAGAAGAAAGTTATCTTCTGTGCTTCATAAGGAAAATGTTGATGGTTTATGGGACTTCAACTGACTGAGAATTGTTATTTTTATAAATTGTTTCTGGAAAATTCTCAGTTAACATCTCTTGTGCTCTTGCCTCTGTCCTCATGTCATCTTTTCCTCTAGTGTTCTTCTTAAAATATATTAGACTTCCTGATTCTGTCCCCTGTGTTTCCATTACTGCAGCCCCATACGTTTTGGAATGTTATAGCTAGATAATTTATTTTGTCATAGTTTTCAGTTGCTTAGTTGTCTATATTTACTTTATTTGCTGCCTCTTATTCACTGTTTTAATTATGGTCACTGAAGTTTTTACATTTTTCTCCATTTCTAAATGTTTAATTTGAATCTTTTTCAAATTGTCATGATTATGTAACATTTTCTTGTTCCCTGAACATATTTCCAAGCTTGTCTTATTTTTAGCATCATATTTTTTAAAAATAATCTGTCTCTTTGATACTTTCAGTATATATGATGACTATTTGAATGTATTTCCACTGCCAATTTCTTTTTGCATGTTCATTATTAGTCCCTATTCTTGAAAATAAATTTAAGGCTTCTGAGGAGCTGAGATGAATGCACCTTCTTCAGAGAGAATTGTGTTTATTTCTGCTAGGTACCTCAGGTACTATCATTAAACACCATCAACCATGCTCAACAGTTCAGTTCCTCAAAATATATGTTCTTAGGTTTTAAACCAAGTGAATTTGCCTTTAAGTTTCTGAGACTGGGACTGAATAGATTTATTTCTGCTTCAAGCATAACCTAAAGATTCAGCCCTTTAGATCATCTCCATTTAAAGTCTTCACCTCTTCAGGCCTTACACATTTCTTTCTCTCTTACTTACCTCCTTGACCCTCAAATTCCCCAGGGTTTGCACATGCCCATGGGTACATGTACTGCATGCATCATCAAATTCTTACTTTTTATTAGGTTTTTGCCTGATAATTCCTTATTCTAGTCTCTTTAAATTTATAGTAAGTTATTTTATCCACCATCTTAGGCTGACTTTAATGGAAAGGTTAGTAATAATAACCCCAAGTGTCATTAGAGCAATATTTTGCTGGAAAAAATTTGGTTTTAAAAACAATTATGTTTGGTTTTAGCTTACTAGGCATGATTCATATGTAAGACACTGTGGAAAGTAGGAAATTATTCGTTTGTAACCATTAAAAAAACTCTGTTATATATTGAAAAAGAAGCTTTCTTGCCTAAAGTCACTATATGTACAAAGAATAGTATCTGGATGCAAGAAAAGCATCAGCATATAAAAACATCCTTTATCTTGATTTCTCAGAATTATCCAATTAACATAAGGAGTATATATTTATGTATGTATATACAGAGATAAAATGATCTATGTACTTATCAATTAAGAATATAATATAAAGCCAGGTATGGTGGCTCACGACTGTAATCCCAGTACTTAGGGAGGCTGAGACAGGAGAATCGCCAGTTCAAAGCCAGCCTCAGCAACAGCGAGGCGCTAAGCAACTCAGTGAGACCCTGCCTCTACATAAAACACAAAATAGGGCTGGGGATGTGGCTCAGTGGTCGAGTACTCCTGAGTTCAATCCCTGGTACCAAAAAAAAAAAAAAAAGAATATAAGGGCTGGGGTTGTGGCTCAGTGGAAGAGCACTTGCCTCATGTGTGTGAGGCACTGGGTTCGATTCTCAACACTGCATATAAATAAATGAATAAAATAAAGGTCCATCAACAACTAAAAAAATTTTTAAAAAAGAATATAATATAAACCACATATTTTTGAAGACACCTCGCATTGTTCTGGAAAAATATAATGTCTAAAACTATACCTATAATGACAAAATAGCACGGTCTCATAACAGCAAGAGGCAATAATAAAAAGCAAAATATAATATGTGCATAGAGAGTGAAATTGCTACTCACAGTATACTGAATTGATTCCAAGCTCCTCTGTATAATTAGCTATATGATTTAATTAAAATTATATAACCTTTGTGAGCCCATTTTGACACCTATAAAGGGGTCAATGATATTGTTTTCATGCATTGTTATATAAGGAGACTGTTCATATGTTGGGCATTAAAAAAATACCCAGATCATGGAACAGTATAGTTTTTATTTTTATTATTAATGTTGCTCTAGTTGCTATTTTATTATTTAGAAAATGAGAATAAATACAAATTTATATATTTGTAACTCATTTATGTCCCAAACCATGTTGCCATTTTATTTAATGATGAATACACATAGGGGGAAAAAAGGGGAAGAAAACTATCCTAAAAAATTCTCATTGGTTTATTACCAATTAAAAATCCTAAAGAATATGACTGGTATTCCTATTAATTTATTTATAAACCAGCAAAAAATTATGATTTATATCAACTAAATTAGGGATACCTTTGTACAAACACAACAGATGGCTTCTGTTGAATGAAAATAGTTTTAAACTTCTTCAAAAAATAATAGCAACTGAAGAAATGCAACTCACATATCAAACCAGATTTTAAACCAAAGAAACATGACTTTATTTTTTAAAGAATAGACTATTTGAAAGAGAATGATTGGTGCCATGGAACACATTATTGTTTGGGAAAAATTTTTTTTAAAGGCTCTCAAAAAAAGTAAACAAATAGGCATTTGGGGGTGAATTCAAGAAATATATCAGGTAAATAAAAAGAATTTCACAAAAAAGGAAAGTATAACTGGAGTAATAGTTCACCAAATTCTTAAACTTGGTAACTGAATGTGTTAATCAAGCCCCTAGCAAAATTAGTGACTATTAAATAGAAACACATGAATATATCTTTTGAAATTCCAAAATGTGGAAACTAAAATGAGGAAAAATATTTCCTGTTGATTTATGATTTTGTTTTGCTTTTTAAATTCAAAATGGAAAAATAATCAATCTTTTCTAGTCAGAAGTCACATTTATGAACATGAGAGAGAAGGCAGGGAACATTGCTTAAATATAAAGGTAAAAACTTCCAAATTATCTTACATGTTAAATGTTAATATATGTATTTTAAAAATATAACAATTCATATTATAATTTAACACTAATCTAAGAAAACTACTTGGTATATTATCCTGAATAAAGAAGTACTGAAATAAATTAGATGATTCAAGAGAGAAAAAGACAGAAACTTCATGAAGCAAGAAACAGGAATAAGTACTGACTACAAGACATTTTCTGAATAAAACTACACACAAACATGGGTTTTTGATACTGTAGCATGAAATAATGTTTAATTGAGCATTAAAAATGATAAAAACATAAGCTAGTGTTTGATTGGGAGTTGGAGCCCAGTAACTGCTTTGTAGAAGATTCCCAATTAAATACAGCTCTGAAAAAGTAATTAAAACTGGAAGTTTCTGTGTGGGAATGAGATGTCATCTGCTGAGCAAAGGTAACTGGAGAGTGCATTAAGGCTGAAGGGCTTCCTTAATTTCTTGGACTTTAGGAGATGGTGGATATGTACTTGATACCCTTGACTCATAATTTTGTAATAGCACTTTGTATTAGATAAAATTTCTAACATCTACCATCACAAAGAGCAAGAATTCTATCAGTAGATGATGAAGACTCTGGACCACATTAATTACAATTAACTTTAAGCTGACTATTCATAACAATCCTTTTGTAACCTATAGCCAGTTATTACTCTGACCAAACTCTTGCCACATATTCATAAGATTTGTAACAAATACATGTATCTGTATGTGTATACTCACATACATGCTGATATACACACAGGATTTATACATTGTATATGAAGCTATCCTGACTTTATTTTATTTTATTTTGGTACCAGGGATTAAACTCAGGGGCATTCGACCACTGAGCCATGCCCCCAGCCTTATTTTGTGTTTTATGTAGAGACAGGGTCTTACTGAGTTGCTTAGCACCTTGCCATTGCTGAGGCTGGCTTTGAACTCACGATTCTCCTGTCTCAGCCTTCCTAAATGCTGGGATTACAGGCTTGCACCACTGTGCCCGGCTCTATCCTGACTTTAAATATTCATTGAATTATATGTAATTTTAATGCCACAATAAGGGTTTAATTATTCTAAATTTAATTGTTAGTTTTTTGGCTTAAAAATTAGATCTGGTTAGTTTCATAAATATCTTTGTGATATTTATGATATTTATGATCTTCAAGATTATGGAGTTAAGGTTCTCAGGGTTAATGTCTTATTCCTGTTGGGATGTTACTTTTAAGAAAATAATAGGGAGAGCATACATTGTAAGGTAAAAATAATAAAGAGGAAAGAGCAGGAAATGGAACAGATTTCCTGTGTTTCAATTCAGAGATAGAAACTCAACAGTAAGTGATCAAACCAATATCTACCAACAGCAGCAATTCAGACACATTGTCACTAAAAGCATCCCAGCCCTATCTTTATTTTCTCACACCTAGAATTAAGCTAAAGCTTTGATTTATTCTCCTGTGACCCCTTTATAGAAGGCAGAGGAGTTAAACGGCAGTCTCTTGAAAAATCAAGATGTTTAATTAATTGACTTAATTTACTTTGTGACTTTTTTGAACCCATTATAATTAAAATTGGATGCAAAGTTATTTATTATTTAAGTTATTTTTTAAAAAGACTCTCAATTTGTTAATTCCAAATACAGCTATGGTATTATATAGGGGAAAAGTGGAATTTGTAATTTAAAGTTAGGATTGAAAAATATATATTAGAATTCACCTTCGAATTTAATACTAATAGATCACTTAATTTGCTTCCATGGAACATAAAGAGGATCCCAAGTATTCTCAATATTGTTCTTTTGGAAACCACTATCAGTGATGAAACAAGGTCTTGAAATTAGACGTGTTTGTCATCCTGACTACATTTACTAATGTGTCTCTAATTAGGCAAGTATCATTCATTATTTATTTGTTTTATATTTGTTTTTAAAATTCAGAAGCACTCAGAGTAAGAAAACAATGCAAGAACTCTCATTAAAAAATACACTCATATCAATTAGAAATTAAAATGATTGGAAAAATATATGTACACTTTAATTGCTATACGAGGATAATCTCTTCTTTGTTTTATTTTTAGTTTTGTATCTGTGGTTAGGTTTCTGATAAACATTCATATTTTAAGTAAGAAAGATGACTATACCTATGGAAATCTTCTCTTTCTTTTTTTTTTGGGGGGGGGGGTGTTAGGTACTGGGGATTTAACTCAGGAGCACTCAACCATTGAGCCACATCCTCAGCCCTACTCTGTATTTTATTTAGAGACAAGGTCTCACTGAGTGGCTTAGTTGTTCACTTTTGTTGAGGATGGCTTTGAACTTGCTATCCTCCTGCCTCAGCCTCTTGAGCCACTGGGATTACAGGGGTGCACCACCTTACCCAGAGATATCTTATCTTTCTTACTTTAATATTTTGTGTATTATACACAGCTTAAAAGTTTAAGATAACTATGGCTATGGATATCTTATATTTAACTTGTGTTTAATACATAAAATATTAAAATCAAAGTTGTTTAAAACAGTCTTAATTGTTATGTTTCCTCTAAACATAACATTTTGAAGCACTATTAATATTGTAAATATATATATACACACAAACATATATATATATATATATATATATATATATATATAAAACTTACTCTTAGGAAAAGTTTATAAAGTTCTCTGATTTCCAAATCTGTTTTATCCCACCAGATCCCATTATACAGTGCAAAGATGTAAGCATAAAGGGCTGAAACGTTTGCATTGATTTGGAAAGAATATATACCCACATGGGGACAGAGTAAGTGAGGTTTTTATAGTTCCAAATATGTTTTCTTATTGAATTTGCACCTGCTTAAAGCTCAGCCAAATTATGGTACATGGGCCAGTTCTATTTTCCATTTTCTTTGTGAATTAAAAGTAAAATAAATGTGCAATTGAGCCTAGACAACAGATGGTCGGCAATAGGTATAAACATATGTTACCATATGTCTGAATGGCACTTTCAGAAAGTACTTGGCACTGCTAAAATATTTCATTTTCAATAGACATATAAATATACATATACTACTACAATTAAAGATAAAGTGACTGATTCACTCCTTACCATTTGGGAGAATTATAGCTTGGGAATAGGTTGCGTTCTCCATCAGGAAAGCAGTAAAATTTCCTCTGCTGACCCCTGACGGAGGTACAGAAAAGCAAAGCCAACACAGGGAGATAAGTCTGTGGCGTGTTGTGTCTTCTGATAGACCATTAAAAAGCATATGCAACTGAGGTTCCCACCAGTTTCAAAACCATCTCCAGAACAGTTGTGGCTCCTGGAAGGGAATCTAATTGTTCCTGAAGCCCTTCTCTCTCTCCCTCTGTCTTCCCCTCTCTCTCCCTCTCTCTCTCTCTCTCTCTGTCTCTCTCTCTCTCTCTGGTGATTCCCTTCCTTTGAATATCACTCTCACTTTGGACTTTTTTTGAAAATTGAAAAATAAGAAAATTTTATAATCACAAAATTTTGTTATATACTTTTGCTAACTGAAAACTGAAGGTGAGAAATACTATAGGTCTTGACTCATAGTTCATATCATGGCATCTAGTAGTTGATCCAGGTTTTTGATTACATATCAAGCATAATATGTGCACTCATTTTTAAAAATATTTATAATATTTTTCAACTTTAAATTGAGGAGTGTATGATTTTCTTCAATACAAGATAAATGAATATATGATATGAGTGTGTTCCATTTTTGTACTTTTCCCTTAGGTTCACCTAAACAATTAAATAGTTTGAGACATGGCATCTATGCAATTGTCACTCTCTAAGATGCAGAACTGAATGTCTAGGGAACATTAATGTACAACTCCTGCATCAGCTCAGCCTTCTAAGCTAACACAAAAATGCAGTGGTTTTTACTAACATGGGTGCCCTAATCCGCTTTATTACAATTTTGGCTCTTGTGGTATAGATTTTGACTTTGATATAGGCACAAATAATGCATAATACCTTGTAGTAATCTTTGTTGGTTGCCTGCTTCCCAACTGCTCAAATTTAAGGTTATTCCTTGGGATTTTATTGAATTGGTTCTCTAGTGCTCTTCTCTTTTCTACTCCCACACTCCTGATTTAAGGATCAGTTTACTTTTGCTCTTTATTTTGATTTAAATTTTCTCAAAGTTATATAGTTATATGAGATTTGAATATTAAATATAAAAGACAATGTAAATGGTATAGTGTGTTTTTTCTGCCTTCTGAAAACATTTTGTTTTTGATAGAACTAAATGAAATCAGGCCACTACTTTGCATTCTGTGTGAATATCTCAGTTCAATTATAATGATATTCTAGAGGTCAGTATATGTTTAGAGTACTTGGTGTAAACTTTTTATTTATTTATTTATTTATTTATTTATTTATTTATTTATTTATACCAGAGATTGAACCCAAGAGCGCTTAACACTGAGCCACATCGCCAGTCCTTTTTTATATTTCAATTAGAGATAGGGTCTCCTTGAGTTGCCTAGGGCCTTGCTAAGTTACTGAGGCTGGATTTGAACTCTCCATTCTTCTACCTCCACCTCTCAAGCCACCGGCTTTATAGGTGTGCACCATTGTGCCCTGCTGGTGTAAATTTAATGACAAAAAAATACTTGATAGATAATAATATAGCACTGCAGTTTTGCTGAAGCTCCAGAGGTTCTGGCCATGGTTTCATAACTATTCATTCCATGGATAAGCCTATAATTACATATTAAATAATATTTATTTAATTACCCTAATGTACCCCATAAAGATGTAGAAATAGCTACCTGAAGCTATTAAAAATGACCAAAAACACTTTGTTATTGACAAAGGGAAGAAAACATATCACTGAATATCATTCCTTCACTGCTGAGATTTTATCTCAGTCTTTTCTGTTAGGAAAGATAAAACTCTATAGAAATCAAGGTTCAAAAACTCAGTGAATTATAGGACATAGTTTGCCCTACCAGAGTCACTTGAAAGTTACAGGGAAAATTCTGAAAGGAAAGGACTCCAGAGGTGAAAGATCCAAATCTATTTATAAACTTAACCAGAGTTTCTGGCTGAGCCCTGAAATTTGAATTATTGAGTCATACTTCAAGCACCACAGATAAGCCAAAATAAAATGAACTGAGGTTTGTGCTTTCATTAACACAGGTTAGATAAAGCTGCAGTTCAGGCAAGTTACATATTTGTTTAAAAAGAAAGACCAATAGTCATGGAAGAACATATCAGAACCCAGAGTTTCTATGAAATACAATCATTCATCATGCCCAGGATAGAAATCAAAATTACTCATGAAGTGGAGTCACAGGAAAATATGATTGTCCAGAAAAAAAGAAAATCAAGAAAGACTAAACTGAGATGATCAGTTTAGTCTTTGGAAAGACTTGGGAAATTGTAGCAGAAAAAGAGAAATTGTATAAACAACAATGACAAAAAATCCAGTTGTAATCCTTGAATAAAAAAAATGTACAATTTGAAAACAAGAAAAGGCAAAAATCATCAGTAGATGAACTTATCAAAATAGTGGAGAGAATAAAGATTCAGGGAATTTAATGTAGAACAAAAGAAGTAATTGTCTCTGAACAAAGAAAAACATATTTGAAAAACTAGATAAAGGCTTCTGAAGAAAACATGAGATAATATGTTGTGAACAGAATTTTTTCACTCCCAAATTGTTCTCCTTTTAATATAACTGCATTTTGGAATATACACTTTAAAGAGGAAAATAAGGCTAAATGGGGTCATAACGGTGAGGTTCTAAACTTACAGGAATTCTGATCTTGTAAGAAGGGGAAGACCTTTCTCCTTCACTCTTTCCACACATAAGAGGAAAGGCCACACATGGACCAGCGAGGAAAAATGGTCTTATCAGAAACCTACTCTTCTGTCACCTTGATCTTGAATTTCCAGGCTTCAGAACTGTCAAAAAATAAATGTCTATTGTTTAAACCATTCAATCTGTACTATTCTGTTAAAAAATTAATAAAGAATATAATGACAAGAATGTTTAGCATATATGTAATTAGAACACTAAATTCAAAGAGAGAATGAGTTAGAAAAGTGATTTAAAGAACTAATGACAAGCTGGGAGCGGTGGCTCAAGCCTGTAATCCCAGCACTTAAAGAGGCTGAGACAGGAGAATCGCGAGTTCAAAGCCAGCCTCAGCAATGGCGAGGTGCTAAGCAACTCAGTGAGACCCTGTCTCTACATAAAAGACAAAATAGGGCTGGGGATGTGGCTCAGTGGTCGAGTACCCCTGAGTTCAACCCCCAGAACAAAAAAAAAAAAAAAAAAAAAACAAAACTAATGACAGGAACTTTCTCAGATTTGATGAATCTACTTATTCAAGAATCTCAACAAACCACAAGCATGACTAATTATCATACTGGCCAAATCTACAATAAAATATAAATTCCACAGTAACCAGAAAACCATGACATGTAACTCACACAGGAAAGAGGCAGTAAAATGACTCAACTTATCATCTGAAAATATGAAGACTGAACTAGATCTTCAAATGTTCAAAGCAAAACCAACAGCACAACAAAACAAGCAAAAAGTTACCAACTAGCAATCCTATATTAAGCATTTAATTAAAATACTCTTCAAAATTAAAATTATAAGCATTTTTATATTTTCAGATAAATAAACACTAAAATAATTTCTGTTCAGCAAAACGATACTATAGGAAATACTAAAGGAAGCATTTCCAGGTGACCAGAAATGAACAATTGTCTTTGAGAAGGAAAGAACATTAAAAAAAAATTAAAGATACTATATTGTATACATATATATACAAAATATCTGATAATACACAGAAGTTTGGAAAGAAAACTCATAATTTTTTTCTATCAGGATTATTAAAGAGACATAACATATATATAAAAAAAGGGGACATATAATTTTGTAAGTTTTCTACACTTTTTGTGTTGTGGAGCAATATTCTCTCTTAACAGATCCTCAAAATGTAAAGATGTATAGTGTAATCCTTAGGGGGAAATCATGCAAACAGGTATAGCTATAAAAAATAAAATAAAATAAATTAAGTCTAAAAAAATCACTCAATTGATGTTTTAAAAAATCAGGGAAGTAAAATAAATAAAAGGAAACATACAGGAGAAATAAATCCAAACATAAAATTATAGACATATATATCACCATATCAACAAATACATTAAGTGTCAAAACTAAGTACTTCAAATGAAGAAGAGAGATTGCCGGTAAATTAAGAGAGAAACATAAAATGATATTTTGCCTACAGCATGTCAAATTTATAAAGAAAGAAGTTGAAAGTATATAAATGAACTAGGTACAGTGGGGGATGCCCGTAATCTCAGCGGTTTAGGAGGCCAAAGCAGGAAGATCACAAGTTCAAAGCAAGACTCAGCAATTTAGTGAGGCCCTGAGCAACTTAGAGCCTGTCTCAAAAATAAAAAAATAATAAAATGGAATAAAATGGGTTGAGGATGTGGCCCAGTGTTTGAAGTGTCCTTGGGTTCAATACCTGATACCAAAAAAAAAAAACATATACATGAAAATTGCCATTCCATTTGTTGATTATGTTCAGATTAGATTAAGTGGACAACCAGCTAAAAGTGTTATAAGAGATGAAAAGAGATATTTTATTATATTTGAAGTGGCAATAAATCAAAATCAAATTAGCAATACCAAATATGTTAAAAACTCAAATAATAAAGTTCCAAAATATAAAGAAAAACTGAAAATTCTGCAAAGAAAAATAGATTACTTCCCAGCTGTAAATTTCGAGATTTTTCTTGGTAATAAATACAGCATACAAACAGAGAATCAGTAATGATACAGAGTCATAATCAATATTTTCAAAGTTTTTGACTTGAGTCTTGTAGCACATTCCCCCCAAAAAAATACATTTTAAAGAGTTCATAAATTCCCCGAATTCTCCACACTAGGTAGATATGTAAATGTCAAAACATCCTTAATGCACATAGAAGAGTTGAAGTTTACTAACAATATTTTGAGGACACAGTAGAATTTAATGTAAAATCCACAATAGCCGGTCTCCAGTGGCTGAGGCAGGATGTTCTAATGTTGGAGGCCAGCATCAGCAACTTCACGATACCGTGTCTCAAAATAAAAAAAATTAAAAAGGGTTGTGGGTATATTTATTTATTCCCAAAACAATACAATCTCTTTTGCTTTTGACCCTTTCAATATCTTTAACTCCCTTCTCTGACAATGAGAGATTTCACTGAATTTTTCTTCATAATTTTTATTTTTTCTCTCTAAACCTCCCTATCAATCTAGTTAAGCTGGATTTTTCCACTCAGCTGCATTTTTTTTTTTTTTTTTTTTAGTACCAGACATTGCTTCACCATGGCCTCTTGGCACAATCTGAAGGTCACCTCCAAAAAAAATCATGAAAAGAGAATAATTTTTGTTTCTACCTTGTTTTTCTTTTTAAAGCAGTTACTTTGGATATTTTTATCCTTGCTTTTACTTTTATTTTTATTGGTATAATAATAATTGTACATATTTATGAGATAGCGTGATATTTTGATACTTAGAGGTAATATATATTTATCCCAATAATCTCAAACTTATCACTTATTTGTTGTGAGAGCACTAAAAAATCCTTTTTAATAGTTATGTTGTAATAAGGCCAAATTGTAATAAGGATGAATTATAGTCATCTCACTATGAAGTTGAGGAGTACAATTTAATTTTCCTATCTAACTGTAAAATTTTGTACCTATTAACCAGCCTCTAACTATCTGTGCTCTCAACCCTCACACTTCCTAGTCTCCAGTAATCACAGTCTATTCCCTACTTCTATGCAATCAATTTTTTCAGTTTCCTCATATGAGTGAGAACATGCAGCATGTGTCCTTCTTTTCTGGGCATGTATCAATATAATGTTGACAGAATTATTCTTTATGTTTATTTAGACAGAGGCTAAAGAAAATTGCTGATAAGGAAGGAAAGTGCCATTTCTGATCTCACAAGGCAAAGGGAATGTTGAAAATACTTAACAATATATTCATTAATTTTTTCAGCTACTATATACATACATTAAATATGCATGAATAGCCAGGCATGGTGGCTCAAGCCTGTAATCCCAGCACTTAGGGAGGCTGAGACAGGAGAATCACGAGTTCAAAGCCAGCCTCAGCAATGACTAAGCAACTCAGTGAGACCCTGTCTCCACATAAAACACAAAATAGGGCTGGGGATGTGGCTCAGTGGCCGAGTACCCCTGAGTTCAATCCCCAGTACCAAAAATATATATATACATGAATAAGTACATTTATTCATGTTTATAAATGTGTGTATATAAATGTACATGTATGTATTTGTGCTGTATATTCTATATACCTGTACATATGCACACATACACATAGAAAGACAGAAAGAGACAAGGAGAGACCTGCAATTTTCTAGTTACTATGAACTGTGCTAAGACTTATAAAAGGACATACAATCTGTGTAAAAATTCAGATAGAGATTTTTATTTAGATTTCAATATAAATATCATATGTCTGGCCATAATACTGGTTAATTCTAAATTAATTCACGGTATTACTTTAAAACTTCACATCCAAAATCTATTTGATATTTTCATGCTCTAGTAAAATGGATTAAAACAACAAGGGAACAGAATTACTGTTTACTCTTGAAAAAAATGTAAAAGAATAGTGATAATGAAGTTGATGATGATAGCAATTATAATAAAAATTTTCACTGAACAAGTTATCTGTGTATATACTAATTGAGTTAACCATGGTTATCTTTGTGAAAAAATTCTGAGAATCATTGTAAAGGAGCACATAAGAATAGCTTATAGCCTTCCTGATTGTTCACTTCCTCTTTGAATAGGCAGAAAATTGTTATCAATATAAAACTCTGTCTTTAAAGGTAATTTTAATCACCAATCACACATATAGTTTGTAAATTACCCTGAAGTACAATTCCATAGTACATAAGAATTTAATAGAACTTACTAAGATAGGTGCTTAGTGTCAGCTAAAACACAATAATTTCAGATGAAATTACTGTTTAGGCCATATTCAATAAAAGACTTAGCAATTTTCTACAAAAATTATTATCGACTACTCCAATGGTAGCATGTGTTAAAGAGAAATTTATTAGTCTATTTTAGGTTTCTGAATTCCCAGTTTATAGTCTAATGCCATCTCTGTATCTGATTTCTATTAAGCTGAGAGATGAAGAGGATTGTATTTTCAGACACCATTAAATAGAAGTTTAAATTTTGTTGTTAATTCATACTTGACATTGCAATATGTATATTGTCAAGAACAATTTATTTATTTTATTTTATTTTTTAGATGTTGATGGGCCTTTATTTTATTCATTTATTTATATGCAGTGCTGAGAATTGAACCCAGTGCCTCACATATGCTAGGCAAGTTCTCTACCACTGAGCCACAACCCTAGCCCATGAAAAAACATCTATTTAGAATACATATTATACTTTCTGTTTCCTGTTTTTAATTTTGGACAATCACTTTCACATTATTAATATAATGTAATCATATAGCTCTCATATTAATAAGATGACTATGCCAGTGCCATAAAATAATTACTCTATATTATTCATAGAATTAAAAAATTTGCAGTTCTGTAGACTGAATGGTGTTATGTAAATTTGTCACAGTTTAACGTGAATTATAGTCTATAAATGTGGCTTTAAATTACAAGATATATAGTAAAATGTAATAACCAGCAATGTTAATAAACAGATGAATCGCAGTTTTTGATTGCTTACAAAGTACAGAGTGCAATTTTCCCTATAGTGTATAAAAAGACTCTCTGGCACACAGGTGGTAAATAACCTTGGGTCACATAACTAGATTTAATGGGGCTAGAATTAAAAACAATACCTTATTATAATTAAACATTACTCATTATATAATGGTGGAACATTGATTAAATAATGGAATATTTTTATATAATACTGCTTAGGATTTTTACTTATGTTAATATTCTACATAGATATTATATTTCTAAATTTCTCATTTTTAAAGGTGTCACAATCCAAATTTATTTTTAAATTTTTTAAAATTTAAATTAATATTTTATTTGCACATAAAAACATAAAAATTGAACACATTTATTGGGCAATATATAATACTTTGATACATGTATACATTGCATACTCTTTAGATCAAGTTAAACAAAAATATCTCCTCAAATATTTATAATTTATTTATGATGAAAATACTCAAATATTTTCTTTTATCTTTGTAAAATACACAGTACATTATCATTCTCTCTCATCACCCTGTTGTGCAATAGCACATCAAAACTTTTTATTTCTAATTATAACTTATTACCTATAGGTACACCTCTCCCTGTCCATTCCTGCCCTTGACTGTTCCCACCCTCTGGTAACTAGGATTTTACTCTCAATTTCTCTAAGATCAACTTTTTGATCTTTCACATATGAGTGAAATCATGTAGTCTTGTCTTTCTGTGACATTTATTTCATTTAATCTAATGACCTCTAGTTCCATTCTTGCTGTCGCAAATGACAGGGTTTCTTTTATTTATTTATTTATTTATTTATTTTTGGCGGCTAGATGGTGTTCTATGGTGTACCATATTTTCTTTATTTCATTCATAAGTTTATGAACTCAGATAGTTCACATTTCTTGGCTATTATGAATAATGCCACAATGAACATAGGAATGCGGATTCCCTTTTCTCATATTGACTTTATTTCTTTTGGACACATATATATTAGTGAGACTACTGTGTCATATATTAGATATATTATTAATCTTTTGAGGAGCCTCCATAATGTTTTTCATAATGTACTAACTTGCATTTCCTCTGACAGTGTGAAAGAATTTATTTTTTTCCACATCCTGGCCAGCACTTGTTATCTTTTGTCTTTTTGATAATTGTCATTCTATCAAAGTGAGATGATATCTCATTTTAGTTTTGGTCTACATTTCTCTAATGATTAGTGATGTTGAGCATTTTCTCATATTCCTATTGATCAATTTTTTGTCTTCTTTTGAGAAATGTCTATTTATATCTATTGTCTACCAAATCAATTAAGTACTAACTCTATTTATTCTACTTCTAAGGATTTATTGTCATTAATTATATGATTTAGTTATCTATTGTGGCTATGAAAATTTAAAACATTTAGTGACTTTATATAATATAAATATATATTTTTTTCAAATATATCTTTCAGTCCTAGAAGGCAAAACTCTTAGAGTAAAATCTGGAATGGAGTTCCTTTGGTAGGAAACATGGGAGTCTGTTCTCATATATTCTGACTTCTGAGGCTATCTGTATTTCTTGGCTCTTGGCCTCTTCTTCCATCTTTAAAGCCAGCAGTCACATACATAGCTAGGACATCTTCCATTGTCACATTTTCTCTGACTGACTCTTCTGCTTCCTTCTTGTTTAGAATTTTGGGTTTACAATGGACTCAACTGGACAATCCAGTATCATCTTTCCATCTCAAGATCTTTAGTTTATCTAAGAAACACTTCAATTTCAATAGAGATAGAATAAGAAGTGAGGTATTTTAATGTGTAGACTCAAAGAATAAGATACAAATGTATAGGACAAATCTGTATACATTCTATATGTTCAGAGATGACAAATGGTTTATTTTAATGTGAGTAAAACAAATAAATTATAAAATACTTTTTTCTAAAAAATTATTTGAAACTCATTTTATTAAAATTTTATTTATTCTTAAAGAACTTAGAAATGATAGCTTCTTCCTCAAGAAAACTAAAGGTTTTAAGACACAATAGGTGCCACAATAGGTGTCAAATTTCCCAAATAACAAAAAATGGCTTCCTGTTTACTAAATTATTACATGTAATTCAAGGAAGAATATGCTAATAAGAGGCACTTGTTGAAAGATTATTTAGTGTGAAATGACAAAAGAAGCATTGCATATTATACCCCTTCAAGGAGGTTAAATGACTAAAAATGATATTGTGCCTGGTATTAAGTATATCTCTATTAAGGATAGGGAGTCTTGTGATAAAATCTAATTTGAAGGGAAAAATAAATTAGTTGAGGTTATCACATATCCTATATATACAAGGTTGTTCATTGTAAATAATTAACCTTGAATTCTGGTTTATATATTCCTACATGGGGCCAAGAAGCCAAGGCTTTCCTGCACATCCTATTCTACAAATACTCAAGAATCAATTTGGCAGGAAAATAGGTTTATTCTAAACCAGCTTCCAGAGAAGAAAAAGAAAATGGTTTTGTTGTTGTTGTTGTTGTTGTTTTGGTCCTCTCAAATTACCATCTTTTGAGAACTCAAGGATGAGAAGAGCTTTGTAAGAAGCAAAGTGCAACGAATGGCAGGAAATACACATAAGCAGATTTAGTTCACCAGGGAACCTGTCAGTGTCAACTTCCTTGGTGTCTGTCCTCAGTGGAAGTTTTTTATTCTTAGTAGAAGAAAGTTTAAAAGTTAAAACAATTTGGGGATTTAATTTCAAAAGGATGTTTCAAATCCTGCAGAAAAACGAATGATCAGGAAATAGCCTTATTTTCAGAGGACATTTGTTTTATATGTACCAATTAGTTTTGAAATTGTTGATGCTAGGCCACATGGAAGTAATATACTCATTTTTAGTATTTTAATATATTTAGGTCTTTCAGACTATAATGCTAGGGCTAGACTACAAATTTGGGAATTTATAATGATAAAAGTCACTTTGAGTATTATGTGAAAGAGGTATTTTCTTATATTATCTCTATTTCACCAGATAGCTTTTATTAAAAGTTCATAATCTTTAACAGTTACAAATGATGGAATACGTTTATACTAATATGACGTGATCTCTGATTTTGTGTACGTGTATTTGCTTAAAATTCATTCTGATAGGCTATAGTACTCAAAGAGCTGAAGATGAATATAGAAAGTAAGATTGTTTAATTTTATATTTTATATGATTCATATTCTAGATTCAACTTATTTTTATTAATAATATAAATTTCTATGATCTCTTATCATTACAGGTAGATGTGAAGCTAGTTTCATGCTACAACATGAGTTCTGTTGTATCACCCTGTCTTTTGCTCACCAATGTGTATTTGTACTTTTCTAGTTGGATGGCATCTACTCAATAATATTTGCAGAATAATATATTAGTTAAATTTAATATATATATATATATCAATATTTAAACACATTTATAATTTGCCAATTTGTACCTTGGTCATTCCTTATCCACATAATTCACTAGAGTAGATAGGTAGATAGGTAGTTTATACCATGTCTCAGGAAAAGACATCTTCTTCTGGGACATAGAGAAAATGTACTACACACTTAAATCAATCTCTTCTCACCTTTTCAAAATCCAATCAAAGCTTTGATTTTAGCTCATACATAAATCTCAGGCATTTGTATTGAGTTTGGGAGTTATCTGGCTTCCATGTACATGTAAGGTGATATATTGATTTTTAGGGTCTTCAGGGTAACACCAGCATGATTTGATTTCAATGTGTTCATATCATTAATACTTTGGAGTTATCAAAATAAGAAGTGGATTCCTTTTTTCTGCATGTCCTTGAATCTGAAACCTGATTTGAAGCCTGAAACTTTCAAATTTGGACAACTATATAGCTATCTTTGACACTCTCTTCAATAGAATACTTTAGGAAAATGTAGACTATAGCACATTGTTCAGATTCTGGATGTTTTAGTCAGCTTTGTTGTGACTAAAAGATCTGAACAGACCAATTTTAGGAGGAAAAGTTTTTTGGGAGGCCCACAGTTTCAGAGGTCTCAATCCACAGACAGCAGGCTCCATTCATCGGGGCCCAAAGTGAGGCTGAATATCATGGCAGAAGAGTGTGGTAGAGGGAAGCAGCTCATGATGATCAGTGAGCAGAGAAAGAGGTCTCCACTTGCCAGATACAAATATATACTCTAAAACCATGCCCAATTCCCACCTCCTCCAGCTACACCCTACCACTTCAGTTACCATTCGGTTAAATCCCTATCAGGGGATTAATTCACTGATTGGGTCAGACTCTTGCAACCCAATCATTTCTCCTCTGAACATTCTTGCATTGTCTCACATGTGAGCTTTTGGGGGACACCTCACATCCAAACCATAATACTGGACCTTTTGTGCAATTTACTTGACAACAAAGATTTGGACTCTACAATTAATTATATAACTATCTTTAAGGGTTTATCTCAGGTGAAAGTCAGGATGCACAGGATGAAAAACAACACAGACACATTCATGTGTTTATAATGTAGCAACATTTATCAAATGACTAGGCATGTGACCAGATGTCTGTGAGAAACATTTGTGTTTACCTGCTTACAAGTCCTTTCATACCTAATGAACCTCAGGTCTGGTTTTTTTGTTTGTTTGTTTTTGTTTTTGTGTTTTTCAGTTCTGGTTTTGTCTTTGGTTCTTAGGTCTTTATATCTCAATTCAAAATCTTCCAGAAGTTTAGACATTTTAATCCCTAGAGTTAGGCTTAATGTCTTACCAAAGTATTTCTTCTTAGTTGTTGATAAAGCTCAGTGTTGGTAGTATTCAAATATTAACGGGTATTAGAAAGCACCAACCCCATTTAATTATGCTTTCCTTTGGGCTGACATTTTAAGCTACCAGAGCATGGTACAGAATAATATCTTTTAAATTTGTGTATTCCATATGCTTTTAACAGATCAGTTTAACAAAATTTATTTAGTGCAGCAAAACATTGTTAACGTCTTCATGTGTAAATTAAAATGGTTTTAACAATATTTCAGATATGTTCTAAAGAAAATTCAAAATTAAAATTATTATAAGGCAAATGACTTCAAACATTTTTATAAAGTTTTATTTAAGGATGTAAAGATAATTGTATTATACTGTAATAATAGTACTGATATTCAAATATAAATAGGAGCTATTAAAGTAAATGTTTATTTATTGTTAGATTTAATGGGTGAACTTTATAGAATGCAAGTATCCTGGAGGAATTAATTATTTATGTTAGTGTCATTAAGTAATATATTGCAAGAGATGCATAGTTGTCAGACTATTTAATTTTTATAAAATTGCAAAATGCAACTGAAAAAACATACTAAATTATTATTTTAAGTTAATATCAATGATAAATCATTTATAAAATTTTACTCCCAGCAGATTATAATAATATAATTATGAAATTTAGGATTCAAAAGTCTAATCTTTAAAAGAATAAATAATTATAAGGTAGTTTTAAAATCTATAGAAAGACAGGTAATTTGAAAAATACAGTAAATCTATTTTAAGGAAACAAAAGCTTCAAATAATTACAACCGTTTTCACAAAACCCCACAGTCCTTGAAGAGATTATCATTTTGAAAACATTTAAAATGTGTGAGAGAGTTATTGAGAAAATACAAAAGAAGTCTCAACATTTACTCCATCCAGAGCCAATAAAGTATTAGGAAATCTTGCTTTGTTGTATGCTGTTTCCGGCTAACAAAAGCAATTTGCAGGCTGGGAAGTAGTTGTGGTGCACTGGCTCTCTAAAGAAATTGCAGAGGCAATAATGTGAGGTTCACATCTGAAGATATTGGCGCTTTTTTCTATAGTTAAATGCGGTGAAGCCTATTGCATTTGTGGCTTATTAACTAGCTTCAAATAAGGCCATGAAGCACTTTGTTCTCTCTTTATGGCAAGCCCTAGAGACTTTGTTTTGCTGCTAAAAGATTCGTCTAAGCCACATTGTTTGGTAAATTTCCACTTACTACAGTGAATGAAATAAAGATTTTGAAGTATGCTTTATAAAAGAAAGCAATTATATAGAGCTTTATTTTCCTAATCAGACAATGAGAAATGACTCAAAACATGAATGTGACATTTCTGTTTGTCCCTGGAGATTGGAGGATTTAGAGTGGGCAACTGGGATTAAAATCAAATACTCTGCCTAATCAAAAGCAAATTTTGACAAAATGAAATTTGTTTCTAATATTGGGAAAGAAAAGTTAAAATATGAAATTGTCAATATTGCTATGATGGCTGTTCATAATATAATGTATAAATACTACATTTAACAGCATACAAGTTTAATTTTTCTTTTGAATCAGGATTGAAACACACCCATTTTATTTCCCACAAAACAAACACCTCACTGAAGGGTTATTACTAATTTCTAAGATCACTTAAGAAGAAACTTAGATGTCATAAACCACAGTATAGGGGAAAAGAAACAAATTGTTAACTTTTTGTATATCTCAGGAATACTTATGCTTATTTAAGAGAACTACAGAGAGCTATGAAATATAAAGTAGTATATTATATAACACATTGTAACATGCATGTTCAGAGAAGGTACTCAGGTATTCCCCTGTGGACTGATGCATTTTACCTAATACTGATTCAAGGACATCTCAAATGGGATATCCTGCTTTATTCATACTATCCCTCACATTAATGCAGAAATTTTGAGGAACCCTGTTTTATTCATATTCCATCCCTCACATTAATGCAGAAATTTTCATTATTTATACATTGAGTAAATAATTAAATTGAGTAAATAAATTGAGTAAATAAATAAATGCATTGTTTGCAATTATAGTGTCTTCCATCTTTAGACATGAATTTAAAAGATCTTTGAATTAATGTAGTAATTTTACATTCACTTTTGCCTGTATGCCTCCTGTTATTTCTAATAAAAATAGTAAATATTTGACTGGTACATATAACAAAAATACATTTTGTGCTGAATAGGTTTATGTTTCTGTAGGCAGTCAACAAGTGTTGCCAACTTTAAAAGGAAATACTGATATCCTCCCTACCTTGTTTCGGTGTTCCAGCAAAATGAAAACTGTGACCTCAGCCAAACACTTCATTTAGTAGCTGCAGTTATTAGGGTCAAGAGACGTTAATTTCTTTTCTTTGTTCACATAGGTAATTAGCGGCAAAACCAGGAATTGGTCCGTGGCCTCCTGGAATCTAATTCACCACAATATTATTGTTATTATTTTTTGAGTGCTCTCCTTCCTTATTTGGACCATTTTACTCGGTGAGAGCAAATACAAAGAGGAAGCATGAATAGCATTGGGCGGGCTGATTGTCAAAGTTTCAGGAGTTCAAAGCTTTCAGAACTGCTCTGGTGAACATTTCCTGAAAGTTAATGACATGTTATTTTGTCCCCTTACAAATCATTGAAATGTCAGCATACAATACTCAAGAGCTTAGTCTCAAAAGCATAATGTAGACATAGTTATAATGAGACCACACAATTATAACTAAGAGGACTTAGTGTGACCAATTTGAAAAGAAATACAGAGAAAAAGTAGCACTGTTGAGTTTTGATTTTTAAACTTCCAATTATTATGAAAGAAATAAAGGAAAGATTTTCAAAATAGAATGAAGAAGAAATTAAAAGAGGATATTTCAGTAACTGAATGGCAGTAGACCCTACCACAAAGCACTTCTGATAATATTTGCATTATTTACTGCAGCATAAAAATCTAAATGTTGTTTCTGTGTTCAAAGATTTTATTCAAAAGGGAAATAACATAAGTGATAAAATTTATTATATTGTTGAATATTACTCTGAACTAATTGCAAGTGTTTTGGAAATCTTGTAATTTTTATTCCTTATGATAATGTAATGAAGTAGCAGTTATTGTCAATTTTCATGTGGAAAATCCAAAAAATTAAAGGTTAAGTTAATTGTGAAAAAAGTCTTCTAGATTATCTCTGATCTTCATAGGGTTCAAAATGGTCACTCAAATCAAGAGATGTACTGGGTAACCACTTATGCTTGAGTGACTCTGAACCACTGTGTTCTCTTCTGGTAAGAACACAAACATGATAGAAACTAGGATATAAAACAAGTAGAAATGAGAGAGTAAAGGAACACAGGAAAGGGTCAATTATTTCTAACTAGACACAGTGAAAACTTACCAAAGTGTCTCTTATAATGGGCTTTAGAAATCCACAGGCAGACAAGAAAGAAAACAAACCATGCATGAATGAATGGATAGGGAATAATTATTCACTAAATGCTTAATCTACATTATAGAAACAGAAATATCTTAGTAATTTTTTTCCCAAGATTTAGCATTTAGATCTTTTACTTGCTAATTCTTCTGATCTATAATCTGCATGATTCATTATAACTATGTAATTATTCACTTGTATACTCATATGTGATAATTATAAAGTTGTTTAATATGTTCCAAGTTCCATTCTTGATTGAGTAAGGAACAGAAATGAAAGATACTCATAATCAAATATACTGTCCTAATAGGAATGCAGAAAAAATAAATTTTATATGTAATTTATATGTGACTTGGTAGAAGTCTGCCCATGACTTTCTTTTTAATCCAGGGCTTCATGCATGCTAAGCAAACATTCTACTACTAAACACCATTCCAGCTCAAGCACAGATCAGAGCTTACAAAATTTCAGAAGAATCAAGTCAAATCGGCAAATGATGAAGGAAATACTCCTGTAGAAAAATACCTTGTAGCGAGTACTAGAAAACAAACAAACTGGGACCAAAAGAGTAAAAAAAAAAAAAAAAAAAAAAAAAAAATTTAAGGAAGTAGAATATCATACCTGAATGGAACAAATATGAGGAGTTAAGAAGGGAAGAGACCAGGGCCCATTCTCCAAATCACATGATATATCCTTCAATATACTTCCAATTTTACCTATGTGACATGTTCTACTATTACTAAATGGTTCTCTCACCTGCTAATTTTTTTTCTCTTCAATTGTAATAACACATAAGTTCTACAAGGAGCACTAACGTAACTCAAGAGTGACTGCCATGCTCCCATTTAAAAATATTTAGAAACTTCAAAACCTATACAAATAAGGCAGTAAAAGTTATGACCAAATAAGGGACCGAAATTAACAAGAATAAGTGCTCTCCACCATATATCTTGCTAAACAAAGAGGAAAAGAATTAAAAAATTATATGCTTATATATCAACGTGAAAATAGTCCCTCAGTGTTCACATTATTGGAATGACTACCAAGGTAAACCTTATGTCTGAATAATAGTTGTTAAGTTGCACATGCATTTGAAATACAGGTAAAATATAAAAATAAATTCCCAGAGAAATATGAAATTATATTTTTGGAAAGTTTGGTTAAGGTGTTAATGTGCTCTTCTCAGAAAAATTTCAATTCCCACAGCCTGATTAAGTCAATCTCTTTTGCCTTGTCACTCTGTCATAAGTAAATATTATAGCTCTTAGTAAATACAGTTGCAACTTCCATATTTATTTTCCTTACATACTAATTTTGACCTTATTCAATGATTGATGCATGGATTACTTTGTTAACTAAGTAATTGATCAGAGAGTTGAATCATGTATTTTCAGAATCCACTTTATATATACATATATTATTTACATTTAAACTTAATGTGAATGATTAATTTAGGAGAACCAACTCAAATCACTTTGTAATCAAATGATATTTTCAGTGAAATATTTACAAATACTGAAAAGGAATTCAAAGGAAAAAATTAGGATATTAATAAAAATATGGAAAAAAATTAGGCTATTTTAAAAATTTTCTCTGTTCTCTAAAGTTGTTTTAATATTTGTTTTGAAACTGAAAAAATAAGCATTTTTCACTTTTAATATAAACTGAACTATAATTTTGTAGCTATTAATTTAGTTTGTTTTATATTATAGTTTAATATATATTTTGTTGTCCTTGTTTTAGCTTTACTTTATATACATTTCATCATCTTCCAATTAAAGTACCCAAGTGGGGTCATACTTGTAAAGATTACCACCCTGTACATAAATCAAGTTGTTTATCCTTCACTCATTGAAAAGTAGTGAGACTCTTCAAAGAGGCTAGGGTTCTACAAACACAAGGAACTAGACTGACAAACTTTGGTATAATATATACTCTAGTTTGGAATTTTGGCAGGAATTAAACTCTTGTCACTCAGATCCAGATCTATATACTTATATTTTGCTTTTTGATGCTAGGGTTAGGATTCTTCAAACCACACTTCTTTTTGTTTTTCAGGTCACCTCTAGTATTTTCTGCAAAATGAATTCACTGTCAATAAGTGTGAAGGAAAAAAGATAACTATTTTTTTCTTTCCTTTTTGATTGTTATTCTACTGAATGCTGCTGCATTATTGGCTCTTCAGTGTGGAAGTAAAATTTGCATACATTTTCCAAAATCTCTTAGCACTCAAAGCCAATCTTGTTTAACTTTATCAGAACTGTAATTAACAGTGAAAGTCAGTCCCTGCCCAGAATCTAGGGATCATAGCTCCTGATGTTCCAGCACCAATCAGCAAGCAACCCCTCCTGAAGGTTTGAACCTCAGTAGATAGTGGATAACTTTGTATCATCCAAATATCTATATTTTACTTGAGCGCTTTCATTTTGCTTTTCCAGACATCACTTTTAATTTGTTAAATTAACTCTCTTATTGATTGTAAAGCATCACTTACTATAAACAAGTGCTTGGAATGAAAAGAAAGCAATCTGCCATTGCATATAACTGTTATGTTTGCAATTATAACTACATGATACAAGATTTTCAAGGTGAAATGTCTGATTGTGAATGCTCTGAAGAGCTTATGGAAGGAAAATTACAAGAATATAGCTTTGCGTTTTCAGCCTAAATAACATTAAAAAAAAAAAAAACAGAGAGTTTCCATGGCAAACTTTAAACAATCTCCTAACAATCTCTATTTCTTACAGATGTAGAGCAAAGCTCATCATAAATCAGACTCAAAATATAATCATATAGGTTGTAGAATTATAGCATATATTGAGTTCCTTAGCTTACCAAAAAATTATGTGAAAGCTATGACATGGATTTGGAAGATGTAGGACCCTAGGATTATAGACATTTAGACAGAATCAGATGAAGTTCTCAAATTTCTCTGAATCATCATTGTTAGTAGAAGGATGCCTGTTATATCTTCCAATAGTATTGTGGTCTAGGTGTTTGTATCCTTTAGAACTCAAACTGAAGCTCAATTCTCAAAGTCATGTAAATGGCATTTGGAGTTGGGACCATTGGGAAATAATTGAGATTGAATGAGTTCATGAAAATGGGGCTACCATGAGGATGAAAGATTACAATGGATCTTAGAAAATGAGTATGAATTTTAGCTGTTTTCAGCTGTATGTTTATGAGAGGAAATCTACACAGTTATTGAACAAAGAAGCTCTTTATTATTTTTCTCAATTTATGAAATCCAGCAGAAGTAGTTTTTTGTTTGTTTGACAAGTACAACAGTATACATGTAAGGTAGTGTTTTAAGGCTATATCAGTTCACCTTCTTGTCCAATAATCTATTTTGCAGGGATTGTGAAAATACTTAATTCACAGAACCATTTACACTACTTCACTATATTGATGATCACTGGCTTATTTAAAAAAGTGGCAAGAAATCAATGACTCAAAAACTTAGTAAGAAAAATGTCATCTAGGGTAAGAGTTGGAGTCAAGCCTCACAAAATTAAGGTCTTGTCACCTTATTAAGTTTTCTGTGAGTTCACTGTAAAATCCAAACTCAAAATGGAGTCACTCTGGCTCAGGCCTGCATGTATCAGCTAACCTGCTCTTTGTGCTTCTGTGATTAATGCTTTGCTATGCTTGCTTCTCACGGATGGGGGTGCAAAACCACAGGCTGCCAGACCCCCTGGCCAGTTACCTAAAGTTCCAGGAACTGAAAGGGAACATAGGAGGCACTGTCAAGGTTGAACTGTAAATAACTATAGGTTGAATACCTGCCAAATCCTGTTTTCCTGAGTCATGTAGCTAGCCCACCCTATAATAACCTCTGTAACCCTCACTTCGGGGTCACTCTCTGAAGGAAAGGAGAGCTGACCCCAATTGATTGGCCTGTGTGCCTATTTCCTCAATAAACTTTGCTGCTTCTGCAGAGTTGTCTGGGCTGCACTCCTTGGGGAGAGTGCGGGTTGGATGCAACATTTGGTGCGTTGGCCTGGAAGCCCCCTTCCCACTTGCTCCACCCGCTCTCCTTCCTGGGAGTGTGGAACGGGGAATTGATCCTCTCTACGGAGGGGAATTAATGTCCCTTGAGGAATAAGTCAAATCTGTGTTGGTATACCATTTGGGACTTGAGGGCCAAGCTGGACGCAGCGCGTTGCCCCAAGTCAGGACTCCACCCGGGACGCCGGTGGACTCCATCTGGTCTGGTTCAGGTTTCAGGTAAGAGCTCATAAAACCATCTTGATATTAAGTGGCCACAAAGACGTTATAGCCTCGAGATCTCTAGCCTAACTGTGGTGTGTTTATTGTTTGTCTTGTCTCTGTGTGCTGTCTCCTTGTCTTTTAAAATAATAAGTCAATCTTCATCCATACCTAGCCCTTTAAATTTGATCAAATCACACTTTAAGGATTTTCAGCAGAAGGCAGCTGAATCCAGGGATGCCATTTACTCAGGTAAACTAACCACTTCCTGTTCCTTTAAATGGCCCACATTTAAGGTCAGATGGCCTCTGGAGGGGACCACCAAACTCCCCACTGCCTACTGGTTCCAAAAAAAAATCATTTTTGGGCAGCCTGGCCACCCAGATCAAATACTAACCAAAGGGAAAAAAAATGGTTAAAAAGGTTTTTAACTGTGCTCACTAAAGCTTACATAAAATGTAAATGGCTGCCAACAGAATGTTTTTTTAAAAAAAGTCAAAAATAAAAGGTAAAAAAGAGATATGCAAAAACATGATTTTGTCTAGAAAATTTGGCTTTTGTCTTTCAGTCAACCCCAGATATTCACAGAAACCTCCAAAAACTTAAAGGGTTTACAGAGTAACTTCCAGCTATTGGAGGTGACCAAAAGTTTTTAACCATGGCAGTCCAGGTAATAAATGTTTTTCAAAATGCCAGGCTAAGATTTTGGTGGCCACTATCCAAGAGACCAAAAAAACTGGTTTAGAATGGAACTTTGAGCTGAGGGGATCTCCCAAAGAAACCAATGAAAGCACACTCCTTTGCTACTTCTTTGGGAGATTCCTTCAGAAAAAAATGGGACCCCATTTGTATATATTCCCTTAACTATTTTCACCTCTGATGAGTGGGACCATATCAGGATGAAAACCAGGAAGGCTTTTAAACTTTTATTTTTGAGTTCTTAATTTTGATCTGGTGCTCTAGGTTAATATATTTTTCTGATTAGACCTGTTTTATAAGTGTTAGCTCTGAATCTAATAGGTTTTAAAAAGATAAGCTACAAGGTCTTTGTTTGTTTGTTCTGTGTAGGTACACCGGTGTATTGTCAGTCTACATGTATTGCCATGTCTAAATATGTTTGGTACCAAAATTGACATATGAGCTCATAAATTAAAATTTAAAAAAATAAAATGGATCCAAATACCTTTGGTTCATTCAAAAAGTTCAATTTAAATTGGGTAAACAAATAAAAATAAAAATGTCTTTAAAAATTACTAACTCACAAACTTCTCTAGATGGTCAATTGTTAATAAAATGTTGATGTCTATAAAATGTTTAATATCCATTGTTTCTAGGATTTTTCTTCAACAGAAAAAAAATGATGCCGTTAAATACACTTGTTTAATATTTTGTGTTTTTAAAAAGTAAGTAAATTAGATCTGACATGTATGAGATTGATCATGGATGTGTTTGTTAAAGACATCTAAATGGTTTATAAAATTAAAATGCTAACTGTTAAATATAACATCAAGTACTCTTAACTTCTTAAATTCCTTAAGGTAATATGCTTAAACATTATTGGTGTTTTCATAAACTGGTAACATTAAAAAAAATTTTTAAATTACTTTGTGTCTTAACTAAAAACCAGGTTATATAAAGGGTATAAACGTTTAAACTATTTCATCTTATTAAAATAAAATAAGATATATTTAGTAAAAAAGATTCTGACTAAAAAGTCTTCAAGTCTTCATGTAGTAAAGTTATAATACATCTAAGTAAACAATAAGAGGATCTAAATGATAAAAAAAGATCTATGTAAGTAAAGGACAAGTTTGTGTGTAACTAAGTTGGTTATATGTATATAACACAAATAGTTAAGACTATTCAAATTTTTTCCCTAAGGTCAAATATTAATGTACTGGTATAAAACAAAGTTTAATCTATTAAAATGACAAAAATTTCTTAAAAAATTAATTCACTCCTAACATTGTATTTGTTAAGTTTTATTCTCAGAACAACTAGACTTAAAAAAATTAAGGTTTGTACAACTCTGGTTAAACAGCAACTGGCATTTTACAGTATTGTACTATACAGAGTCTAGATTTTTCTTTAAGTACTAAACTTGATTAATATAAAAACATCAATGTAATTATGGTGCTATTACTCTTCTTTACATATTAAATATGTTCATATTGTTTAGGTATACAAGTCTTTAAAGTAAAAGATTTAAAGAAACATTTTATCAAGCTGGTGTTCTACAAACTAAAGTTGTCTGTAATGATAAACTTAGACTTATAAAAATGACAAATTTTATTGGAGATTTATTTATATCATTTGATGTTTTATAACCAAACCTAAACCTTATGTTACCTTTTACACTAAAAGATAAAAATGTAAAGGTATTTTTAAAAGATGGTAAAAACCTGATCTGTTTAAAGGTTAATATTGTAACTGACATTCCTATAGACTCAAAAACTGTTTGTCAAAATAACTCCAAAGTAGGGCAAACTTCAGTTCATTTAAAGTTGTATATCTCAAACAGGGGATATAAATATGTAACCCAGATTAAGCCATCTATAGACAGATAGTAAATAAAAAGGTAAAAATAACTATAAAGTTATAAACATTAAGTTAAAGCCCAGTACTCTTTAAGACTGGTAAGACTGACTTGCTGAATGTTTAAGGCCAAGGCTTAAATATTAAGGTTAAAATAAAGGGGCTAAAAAAAACAATATTTGGCTCTTGCCCTCTGAGTCAGCCTGAACTCTGAAAAAAAAAAAGAGCTTTACAACTCTGGGCCACATAACCTCCCGATCAGGAAGATTAATGAGACCACTAGAGAACAGAAAGCCAATCAGTGTACATGCTGCAAAAGAGGAGGGTCACTGGAAAGGGAGACATCCCTAATGCATCCAAGGGAAGCCACATGGTCAGTGAGACCTTGACCCATCCTAGTGCAGATGACACTAGCAATGCTAAGAGGCTGCTCCCAAGTTCCCCAAGAGTGTCCCACACACTCAGCTGACTCTTAATAATAGATAAAAACAAGGTCCATTTGACCATCTTGATCTTAAACACCTAGCAAAAACAGTTAAAACCAAAACACAACCATTCCTGGGCATTTAAAAAATATATATATAGTTATTTGTAACTTAAGATGTACACTTGGGTTAGCCCCCCAAGAATAAATAAGACTAGAGACAACAAAAGAGAGATTTGTAAACAAGAGTGCCTAAAAATTATCAAAAGAAACCTGTCAAAATCAAAAGTTGTTAGTCAATTCAAGGCCTACAGATCTTCCTAACCTCCAACATAGGTAAGCTTAGTCAATGTTTACTAATATATATTTACTAGTATGATTCTCTAGCCCTAAGTAAAGTAACAACTAAATGTTGTGTATACATTTCTGATAACTCTGAAAATACAAAAGATTTACATTCCCAAATAAAGGCCTTATTAGGCTTTGTTAGGCCTTGTTATGGGGATAACTTCTTAGTTCTTGCACCTGCTGGATTATTGCACCTGAGGGATTATTGATTTCTATTATCTTCATGATATTCATTGACATGTTCAGATATTACATTTATTATATATTGATCACATTTCAGTGCTCATGTCTTTTGTTTCTCTCATAGAAACACCACCCCCAGGTAAATTTACAACCTGTACTTCCTAAATCAGACTTTCATCATGGATCCCTTGACCCAATTTATAAAAAGGGACTCCAAACTGCTTGCCCCACTGCACATCGCCCCCTTTCAGCTTAAAGCAGCAAGAGCGGTCGTCGCCCTTTTCCTTACAGCAGTAGGAGTTCCCTAAAATTAGAGGAAAAATACAATCAATGTAAATGTGTAATTGGGCCAGTTCACAAAATGGAGGCTGGTTTGGGTCCAAAAACATGTTGTAAAATATGAGCTGCTAAAACAACATATTTTGTCAGTCCAACCCCTACCTCTAATTGGACA
>PVHX01000993.1:27457-90483 GCA_004024805.1 Geosciurus inauris | reverse complement strand
AGTTAATTTCTACATGGCTCCAGAGGACATTTGGTTTGCCTGTTTATCAAAAATAACTCCCTGCTTATCTCTACAGCTTTTTGACACATCAGGATAAAACAAATTTTTTGACTGTTCACATTATTCCCCAAGTGAACTACTATAATGGAGAGTCTAAACAACAGAACTGGGACTCATACTGATAATGATAAATCAATGATTTAATTAGTCCCATAAAATCAATAAAAAATGTTGTGGACTAGGTTAGCATGAGTGACTCCCTTTCTGCCTCAGTTTCCCACAGTTATGTTTTCAAGCCCCCTCGTTTTGCTTGGATTTCTTACACTTCTGGTATTACTCCTTGCATCAAGGCCTGGTATTTTTAAGATAATGTGTCAAAAAAAATTTGTGTTCTAGTACACATTTTGCCACAAATATATTAGTATGAAAAAGACTGTTGTTAATGGGACTAGGATTAGCAGGATATCTGCTATTTCAGGCCCCCTCATACTTTTACTTTTGGGATTTCTAGTAGGCCCCTACATTATTAACTGTCTAGTTAACTATATAAGACAGAAAATTAGTTCTGTTAAACTCATGGTACTCCGGTCCCACTATAACCCCCTCCCGATAGATGATAATGAGTCAAAGGTTTGACTCTATTCACTAGAAAAGGGGGGAATGTAAAATCCAAACTCAAAATGGAGTCACTCTGGCTCAGGCCTGCATGTATCAGCTAACCTGCTCTTTGTGCTTCTGTGATTAATGCTTTGCTATGCTTGCTTCTCACGGATGGGGGTGCAAAACCACAGGCTGCCAGACCCCCTGGCCAGTTACCTAAAGTTCCAGGAACTGAAAGGGAACATAGGAGGCACTGTCAAGGTTGAACTGTAAATAACTATAGGTTGAATACCTGCCAAATCCTGTTTTCCTGAGTCATGTAGCTAGCCCCCCCTATAATAACCTCTGAAACCCTCACTTCGGGGTCACTCTCTGAAGGAAAGGAGAGCTGACCCCAATTGATTGGCCTGTGTGCCTATTTCCTCAATAAACTTTGCTGCTTCTGCAGAATTGTCTGGGCTGCACTCCTTGGGGAGAGTGCGGGTTGGATACAACATTCACCACTCTGGAATATATAAAGATGACACCTCTAATGTGAAAAAGAAGAATGATGCACTTAACATTTTTTATCATATTAACCATACTTTCTGTAACAAATAAGATTCTCATTGGTGAATAAGGTCAAGAGCAAAAGAAATCTCCTCAGGAGCACATTCTTTAATAAAAGCTATGATGTCACATTAGTTTTCTTCACAGTACTCCCAGGGATATGTAAAATGTACGTGGTAATCTGAAATGCTCCATAAAATATTTGGCAAAACTTAAGACACTGAAGACACCTAGTGTTTTAACATAACGTCTCCACTTTTCTACAGATAATTGCAGTTCTTTCCTTATGAAAAATACTTGTGTATTGCTTCTGGGCCCCTATATATACTGAAAAACTGGGTTCTGAGGTATCAGGAAATTGTTGGGCTTGACTTGACAATATAGATTAGGAATTTTCTCATTCACCAAATTATAAGGCAGGGCATGAAGGGATGCCATCAGTTATCATATGTAGATAATACAGCAGAGATCATGCTCAAGTAGATACATAAGGGTCAAAAGGGTCAAGTAAGTTGAATTAGTCAGTGGTTCCAATTTTTTTGATACTGTATTTTTTTGGTTTTTTTGGGTACTGGAGATTGAACTCAGAGGTACTTGACCATTGAGTCACATCTTCAGCCCTGTTTTGTGTTTTGTGTAGAGACAGAGTCTTAATGAGTTGTTAGTGTCTCACCAGTTGCTGAGGCTGGCTTTGAACTCATGGTTCTCCTGTCTCAGCCTCCCAAAGTGCTGGGGTTACAGGCATGCGCCACCACACCTGGCTGATACTGTCCCTTGATGCATTGCTATTATTTCTCTTATGTCCTGTCTCAGAGTTCTTTATGACAAATTGGCTAATCTGGAGCCATTTTAAATCTTTTGTCAATATAATGAATTTAGTCATGAAAGGACTATGTAGCATTATAGTCAAAATAAGTACCTCTTTGAAAGACATGTGTGAACGAAAATCATCCAATGGGATATTTTTATTTACTTTGGGCTTAGAATTAGATAGATGGATCTATAATAATTTTGAGCAATGGCTAATGATTTGGATAGATGATAGCAAAAGGAAAATATATAGACTTCAGAACTGAAAAATCAGTGACAGTAAGTTCAGAGGATATATAAACAGTCTTACTGACATGAGAATATGTAGATTTTTTTCTACTGTCTACTATTAAATGTTTACCTGGTGAAAGTGCATATAATTCACAGAAGGCTTTTAATAATCTTCTTGACAATATAATTTGTTCATTGTAGATTAGGCAGCCTCTTTCTCCAGTCACCTTAGTGTTTGGTCAGTGGGCAAACTTACAAATTGGCCTTAGCAAAATAAAAGAAATGAAATCTCTGAATGGATTAAATAATGTGGATTTTTCTCTCTGAGACTCATTTTGCTGTCTCATTTGATGAGGGCCAAAATTGCTGCCATTATGAGACAACAATGCTAAGGCCTTGATAGCAAACCATGGCCAGGGATGATTTCACTGGATTCAACCTCATGGACAGCACAATCTTTTGTCCTCACCAGTAAAAAAAAAAAAAAAAATTCTATTTATGGATTTGATTTTATTACACATTATGATTTTTGTTAGTATCTTCATTCATGAACTTATTTCTTATGAACAATGAATTTATTTCACTGCAAGTAAGTCTGAAAATGGGCAAATGCTATGGGTTTCATATGTTGTTCTACATTCTTTAGGATGTCAAGTTGCTTTCTGAACAGGAAGAACAAGCTACTAAAGACCCAGTGTCAGCTGAGAAATAAAACACTGAACGTTTGTTGTATTGACTTATGTTATATATTTTAAATACTCTGCTAACGTATAGGCTATATTTTTCCATTTCCAGTAAACATGGATCGCAGAATAAAAGATTGAAATAAACGAGGAATAAGTAAATTTTTCATTAGTTTTGATTACTACCATCACATATTGTCAAAAATTTAAGCATTCCATAAAAACAACATATATTTATTGTATCCGTGTTCTGAAGTCAGGCATTTGGTGATCTTTCCTGATTTCTCTGAAGACTTTAACAAGGTAGAAAACATTTCAGCAGATCCTCATCTTTCCTGGAGGTTCTACTGAATCCATGCTTAAGCTCATATAGACTTTTGCTACATAATTTAGCTTCCCCTGGTTGTAGGCCTTTCCCCTTCTCCTTTCCCCTTCTGGCTATTAGCCAGAAGTTCTTCTCATCTTCCATAAGCTACCCATATATTTTGCCTCATGACCTTGTTATTTCATCTTCACAACTAACAATGCTGAGTTGTATTTTATTCTTTTAATCTCTCTGCTCTCTACTTCAGCTTCATCTGTCTTCTGGAACTCCTTCTTCAGCTTCACTTTTACTATTAACTGACTATTTTGCTTCACCCCATAAGGTAAGGAAGTCTTACCTTTTCTGTCTCAACTTTCTGTTTTTAAGGGCTCATGTGATTGTATTGAACTTTCTTGAATAATCCAGCAAAATATCATTATCCTAAGTTTAGCTGATGAGTAGCTTTAATTCTATCACCAAAATCCTCCAAAGAAGTACCTACATTAAGGTTTGTTGAATAACCAGGAGGAGGGAATTGTGGTTGGAACAGATTCCTTTAAAATCTGCCTTCCATACTATTGTACTTAATAATTCATTTGGAAAGTCTTTTTTTCTGAGCAAAACTTTTCAGGTTCTATTTTTCCACCAGGGCACAAAAAAACATTTGCATTGAACTGGAGGTTGATGTCATGGCCATTTTGATGCCCCATTTCACTGAGTTGACAAGAATAGATTACTTATGGGCTGACATGATTTATGATAATACATATGATTTAGTATGATACCCACAGTGGGAATAGGGAGGAGTGTGATTAGAATCCATAGATACATCTCAGGTTCACTTCACAATTCTATGTTTAACAGTAAATGTTCATATAAAATTATAGCACCCAATAAAAGCCATGTTACTAAAGTGTTAGATATTTCAAAAATGAAATTTGGCTTCACCCCATAAGGTAAGGAAGTCCAACCTGCTGAAAACAAAGGATTAGTAATTTACCTAGACGGGTAGATATGATTAAAGTATGTTGCTATCATGCATGAATACAACACAATGAAACCCATTATTTTTATAATAAAAAACAGATCACACTATAAAAACAGTAAAACATAAGAAAGAAGTTAAGAATATTAGCTATAGACTCATTGGAATTAAAAGAATGCATTGTAGAAGGTATGCATGTTCTCTTTTTGTTTGCACATACACATAAACACACATAAACACACACAGACCAGTGTACATATTATCCAATTTCTTTTGCCCTGCTTCCTATTTGCATTTTACAATTGTATAAAATAAAAATTATTTGTAAGTAGTTAACTTATACAAAATTCAATATATTCATGTATAGATTGCCAAATAATTAGTGAACTAATTAAAATAAATCATAGATGTCCTAATATTTGCTAAAAGGAATCATAGTACCTTGTATTATGTTTTTTGAGAGAGGCTAATAACTTCTTTGTATGAAAAAAACTGTTGGATTATGGTAAGGAAAATGATAATGTTGCAATAGATATTATATTGAAGTTCATAGCGACAAGTGTTCTCATGAATAACCAAAGGAATGTGATTACTGATTATGCAACTACTGCCTTTTTGCTCCAAATTCACCATTCTCCTCTTTGCCCTGTGGTGCTGAGGTGTCTGCTAGATTTTTAACAATGTTCTGACAATAGGGTTACTAGAAATTAATAATCAGAAATAGTGAGGACTGAACTTGCTAAATATTTTTGTTGTTTATTTTGCTTTCTCCCTCTCTCCATCTTAAGAATAGAGTCATCCTAACAAAGGGCTGCAGATTGCAGTATATGGTTTGCTCAATAGTATCTTTATCACAGACCAGACAGCATCCTATTCACAGCAGTACAAACACTAGCTACTTGGGGCCCATTTCTCCAAGTTTTTCAGGTACGACCACCAGCCAGTGGGGATCTCATTCTCAGAAGTTTGAACTAACTTTGTGGGGCTTACTCCTTGGTTTGCTAGGTTCTCATAATCCTCACCATGTCCATATTTTCCCTCAGCTGTAGGAATAATAGCTGCTGTCTGTGTCAATGTTATCTTTCTGCTTTCCCAACACGTATGAAGAGTTTTCTATATTAAATTATCTGCAGAAGTTCTTAGTGTTCTCTTTTTTTCTGAAAATACTACCTGATAGAAGGAAGCATAAAATAATCAAAATAATATAAATATAAATAAATTGGATAAGAGAGCAAATAAAGAGAAGAAGAGAAAAATTACTAAAGAGAGGAAGAAAAAAAGAAAAGGAGAATAAAGAGAGAAGAACAAAGAAAAAATGAAAGACTAAAAAGGAAGATTTTTTATAGTTAAATTATGAAGAGAAAAAGCAAAATAACATCGACAATAAAATAAAGTACATCAAAAAAGTAAGCAGTGATACTTCCTATTAATGGTGGTGTAAAGACTCGGTATGGGACACTAGAATATGTAACTTACATGTAAAAATATTCAGCAATAAAAGAGCAGGGAAAAACAAACTTAGATAGATAGATAGATATATTAAGGGAAGAGACTGTTTCCTAAATATATTTTTGTTTAGTTACATTTAGGGACAAAATAAATATTCAATAGTTATTTGTTGGATTTTATTTCTTCTTTTAAAATTCATTAATGAAATTCATACTGGCATTTGTAAATGCATCTAATGCCTGACAAGAAGATTAATATGATTACTGTTTATTCTGTAAATGATAGAAATTACACTAAAATGATATACTACAATGACTCAAAGATCATGTCTCTTGCTTCCCACATGAGATCTCCAAGAAAAAAAAAATTCTAGTGGTAAGAAATATGATCTACTTGCCTATGGTTGATCTGCTTGAACAAATGATGTGTGTTGCAGTAAGAGATAGAATGCTTAATGCAAAACTCATTAATGGTATGGCCACTTTACCATCAGCTTGATAAATACATATTTTCAACATGCAGCATAATATGGTGTTAGGCATGCTGGAATGAAGAATAGGTTTCAGAACATAAGCTCTGGGAGAGTTGCTACAGAAAGCTTAATTCTCCATTCAAAATGTAAGCCTAAATGTTAAAATCCAGATGGATGATTGAACTCATACCAAAATGGAATAACATGAAATGCTCCTAAAATATTGGAACATATTTGAGGTGCTCTAATTTTTCATTTACAAGGTAACCAGCTCTTAATTGTCATTTTTATTTTTATATAACAGAGTGAAAAACATTAGTTGGACCAGAAGCCTTAGTAATAAAAGCTAATTCTTAAAAAAATTATTAACACTCAAATTGAAGATTAGTTTTTCTAACAAGGTGAGAAAAATATATGGTAAAACAAAGGATGGAGACTTCTAGCAAAAGCATATAATTTTATTCTGATTCAAATGTGGTGGAAATAATTGTTCAGTGTACCTTCTTTATCCAGTTCATAGTAATCCATGTACTTTTGTGGTGTGTAGATTTACATGACTCATTGCATCAGTGCAATCACTGCTTGATTTTATGAAAAAAAATTTATAGTTGTAGGTGGACATGCCTTTATTTTATTTGTTTATTTTTATGCGGTGCTAAGGATTGAACCCAGTGCCTCACATGTGCTAGGCAAGCACTCTGCCACTGAACTACAACCTCAGCCCCAACTATTGCATTTTTGAGTGATAAAATAAAAAATATTATAGGTTGATTATCAAATCAATGAGATAGCAATAACAAAAAGTGTGACAAAGACTTCACTGAAAGAAGAGAAAGGTTTTTTGTTTTATAATCTATTGATATTATATTATTTGAAAGAAAATAGGTAAGAACAAATGAAAAAAATAGATAATACATTAAAAGTTTTATACATAAGAAAAACGTCATTTTAATGGCTAAGTTGTTCAATGTAAACATCTTATTTGATATTTGAGACCATTGTTTTTGGTTTATGAACTGACATCAGATCATATTAGGGATGACAAGAGTGGAGAAGATGCCACCACTTTATATCCTTTAAAAATAATTTTCCTGGGGAACATTGGCAGATTTTTTTTTCTGGACAGAAGAGAATTCAATCTCCATATAAGAATTTCTTACCTGTATCACTTCATATTTAATATAAATTTATTCAAATTTACATTCATGTGAATTCTTAGCAACATTAAAATAAAAACAGTTCATGGTTTTCATACCATTTAATAATTTAATGCACTAAATAATTTAGTAACATGCTCAATTCAATTTAATGTAATGTTCTAGCACCTACATTATATTTTGTGCCATGCTAGTCATAAAGATACAAATATAAATCATTATCCTTAAGGTGCTCACATTCCAGGGAGTCATAAACCTAAAAACATAGTTATGATATTAAATAGAATTTAGGTTTTAAAAAGCATATGAAAGAGATTCATAATCATAGAGAAATTTAGCTCTATTGATTTTAGAACAGAGTTTTATTTTTTTAATCTATCATCTATGAAAAACATAGTAGGCTAGATTGCTACAAATTATTACTGAAGCCCTGCCAACTGGTGGGAGCACAGGCCAAGGCCCAGGACCACCTTCAGGGACTGGTGCAGTAACCCAGCAAAGGGCAGAACCGAGACTGCTAGCTGCCAATCACAAGGGGAACACAGACCCAGGGGAAGGACTACCACTGAGGACCCCTGAGGGAGACCTAGCCTAAGTGAGGCCCGGGACCATACCCAGTTGCATGCCAGAGTCCCTGCCCACTAGTGGGAGCATAGGCCAAGGCCCAGGACCACCTTCAGGGACCACCCCGGGAACCCAGTCAACGACAGGCCTGAGATTGCTTCCCACAATCTGCCGACTCACAGGGGAACCAAGACCCAGGCAAAGGACTGTCTCCAGGACTCCAGTGGCTGAGGCCCAGAACCACCTTCAGTTCAACGCCAGAGCCCCTGCCGATCTGCCCAAGCTCAGGCCCAGGGCTAGACCTACCACCTGGAATCCCCAAGGGAGTCCAGGTCAAGATCAGGCCTAGGACTTCCCTCACAGGTCTGTGTGAGAGCCCAGGCCCATGACCACCCCTGTACATAGTGGGGATCCATGCTGTTGCTCGTTTCTGGTATCTATCTTGTACACTGCAGCCATGCCCAAAGTTTTTTCCATGTATTAGCCTCTACTTTGGGTCAATAGACAGGGCCTGTAGGCAGCTGCCCACCAAAGCACTGTATCTCCAATCAGCCCAAAGCCATTGTAAGGCCCACTCTTTTAGCCCCATCTCTGAAAGTGTGTGCATCCATCTTAGGCCACTTCCATTGCCATCCTGAGTTACCTCCACTACACCCATACCATCTTTACTGGCAGTAGTGTCCATCTGGGGACACCTGTTGGGGACTGGAAGTGAACTCAAAGGTGAGACAACAGGTAATCTGTAGTGTCACTTCAAGATTATAGGATAGAAACCACAATACCTCAGATCAGCATTGCAAGAAAGATATATAATCAACATGAAAAAACAAGGGAAGAAAGTGCCCCAAATAAACCAAGATATTACAATAATAGAATCCATTGATAGCACAGTTGATGAAATGTCAGAGAAAGAATTCAGAATGTGTGTAATTAAAATGATCTGAATAAATAAATAAATAAATAAAGTTAAAAAAAAATTTTACCTGATATTGAAAATAAAAAGTTCAAGGACTTTCAAATAGTCTATTAAATAGTATATTTCTTAATGTCTTCACAAAGGTCTCATATATGTCAACCCAATTTGTTCAAAACATTTGCCAAATAAATATTTTAAATCTAAAAAAAAAGATCTGAAAATTAAAGAATGACTTAAGCAAGTAAATACAGGCAAAAATTGATCACTCCAACAAAGAAATAAGAGAGCAAACAAAGGCAACCATTGATAACTCCAACAAAGAGATAAGAGAGCAAATACAGGTAGCAAAAGATCACTTTAAGAAGAGCTAGAGATTGTGAAAAAAAAATAAGAAATTCTTGAAATGAAAGAAACAATAAGCCAAATAAAAAACTCAATAACATCACCAGCAGAGTAAATCACTTGGAAGACAGAACCTTGGATAATAAAGACAAAATATACAATCTTGAAAATAAAGTTGAGGGCTGGGGCTATGGTGCAGTGGTAGCGTGCTCGCCTAGCATGTGTGAGGCACTGGGTTCAATCCTCAGTACCACATAAAAATAAAATAAAGATATTCTGTCCACCTAAAACTAAAAATAAATATTTAAAAAAAAGAAAAGAAAGTTGACCACACAGTGAAGATGGTAAGAAACCATGAACAGAACATACAAGAATTACGGAATAGCATCAAAAGACCAAATCTAAGATTTATCATGATAGAAGGAGGCACAGAATTTCAAACCAAAGGAATGCACAATCTTTCAATGAAATAATATCAGAAAATTTCCCAAACATGAAAAAAGAAATGGAAAATCAAATACAAGAGGCTTACAGGACATCAAATGTACAAAATTACAACAAATCAAGGCACATTATAATGAAAATGCCCAGCATATAGAATAAAGATAGAATTTTAAATGTCTCAAGGGACAGGAATCAGATTACATATAGAGGGAGACCAATTTGGATCTCAGCAGATTTCTCAGCCCAGACCCTAAAAGCCAGGAGATCATGGAATAACATATACCAAGCTCTGAAAGAAAATGGATGCCAACCAAGAATCTTATATCTAGCAAAATTTGGCTTAGGATTTGATGATGAAATAAAAACCTTCCATGATGAACAAAAGTTAAAAGAATTTACAGCAAGAAAGCCTGCACTACACAGCATTCTCAGCAAAATATTCCATGAGGAGGAAATGATAACCAACAATGAAAATATACAAAGGGAGGAACTACACTAAAAAAAAGAAAGAAAGAAAAGGCCAATCAAAGGAGAAACCAAGTCAAGGTAAAAATCAAAAATGAACCAAAATGACTGGGATTACAAATCATATTTCAATAATAACCCTGAATGTGAATGGTCTAAACTCATCAATTAAAAGACATAGGCTGACAGACTGGGTGAAAAAAAAGACCCAACAATATACTACCTGCAAGAGACTCATCTCACAGGAAAAGACATTCACAGACTGAAAGTGAAAGAATGGGAAAAAATGAATCACTCACATGGACCACGTAAACAAGCAGAGTTTCCATGCTCTTATCAGATAAAGTAGATTTCAAACCAAAGTTAGTGAAAAGGGATAAAGAAGGACCTTCTTAAGGGAATCGTACATCAACAAGACATAATCATAAATATCTATGCCCCAAACAATGGAGTATCTACATATATCAAACAAAGCCTTCTCAACTAAAAGAATCAAATAGACCATAACACAATAATACTTCATGACTTTATTTTTATTTTTTACTTTTTAAAATTGTTTTTGCAGCAACTGGGATACATTTATTTCCTTCTGGGTCTGGCAGGCTGTGAGCAGAGTATAAGCAAAGGCAGGTTGTGCAGGCCTGCAATAGCCTGGAGTTTATTTGGCTGCTTGGGTAACTTGAATGAGTGTGCCAGGGTGTATGGGAGCTAGAATGATCTTCTGAGAACTGAGACAGGGCCTTGGAGCAGGGAAGACATTTGAATATTTGGCTTAGCACAGGTCCAAGGGAGAGGTATTGGGAGTGTGAGATGGGTGTGGTGAGGGTGGGGTGACCCTTGGGCACAGCATGCTAGAATGTCTTAGAGTCAGGGGTAACACGCAGAGTATGGCATGTTGGGGAATCATGGGCCCTAGTTATTGACTGAAAAACTGGGTTTCAAGGACTGGGTGAAGGAAAGATCTGTGGGTAGCAGGACCTATGAAGAAGTGACTGCAGACAGAACTGGCCTTGGGAGAAACCAAGTATCCAGAGTGGCTCCTATAGCAAGGCAGTGAGGGAACAGGTCTGGGATTCCCATTCAGGAATACATAGTCAGCTGTAGCCTCTCCTGGATGTTCCCCTGGATTTGTCCAGTGCCATCTTTGTCAAGAGATATGAAGGCAGGGGACATGGCATCCAGCCTGATCAAGCAGCTGATGAAGTTGTTAAAATCCATGTTTCCTCCCTCATGAGAGTAGCACCGGATGATCATGTTGTAGAGATGCTCATCCATGTGGAACCCTTCTGCCTCAAAGGCCCCTGGGAGTTCACTGCTGCAGATGGTCTTTGATCAGTCAAACTGTATATGGCCTGCCACTTTTTTATGTTGTTCCACAGATTCTTAAATTCCTTGAAGCCCAGCTTGCCTGTGCTGTCACTATCCATCACAGCCACCATGCTGCGACATGTGTCAATGCCAAAACTATCAGTTTTCAAATCAAGGTGTCGGGTCACAATCTTGTTGAGAATGTTCATGTATTTCTTGGCACTGACCTCCATATCATCTCCAGCCAGTTAGTCAAAGAGTTTCCGGACTCCGCCCAAGATGCGCATGGCGGTTCCACCTCCACTATCTCCTCCTCTTCCAAGGCTGAGGCCCCTGCACAGCTGATCCAACTTCGGAGCACATTCCCCAGACCTCTACTCAGGCCCCACCTCCTCCTCCGACTCCCTTGGGTCCCTGCCCTTCAAGAACCAGTTAACCAGGAACATGGCTGCAACTAACTCACATCCAGCAGTCAGGCGGCCTGCAGCATCCCATACTTGGTGATTTTAACACAGCTCTCTCACCAGTGGATAGATCTTCCAAACAAAAAATAAGGAAACCATAGAATGCAGTAAAACAATCAACAATTTAGACTTAACAGACATAAATAGAGTATTTCATCCATCAATGAGCGAATACACTTTTTTCTCAGCAGCACATGGATCCTTCTCCAAAATAGATCATATGCTATGCCACAAAGCTAGTCTTATCAAATACAAAAAAATAGAGATAAAACCTTGCATTCTATGACTGTAATAGAATAAAATTAAAAACCAATGACAGATTAAAAACTCAAATTGGAGCCAAACTAGATGCTCTTCAATAGATGAATGGATAAAGAAACCATGGTATGTATACACAATGGAATATTACTCAGCAATTAAAGAGAATAAAATTATGACATTTTCAGGTAAATGGATGGAACTGGAGAATATCATGCTAAGCAAAATAAGCCAATCCCAAAAAAATCAAATGCCAGATGTTCTCTCTGATCAGTGGATGCTGATCCATAATGAGGATAATTATGGATCAGCATATGATCCATAATATGGATCATAATATTATAATAATTATGAGGGAGAGGACACAGGAAGAATGGAGAAACTTTGGTCAAAGGGGAGGGTGTGGGAAGGGAGCACCGGGACAGTAAAGATGGTGGAATGAGATGGACATCGTAGTCCTAGCTTCATGTATGACTGCATATATGATGTGATTCTACATCACATACCACCAGAGAAATGAAAAGTTGTACTCCATCTGTGTACAATGAATCAAAATGCATTCTGCTCTCATGTATACCTAAGTAGAATAAACACATTTAAAAAATAAAAAATAAAACATATTCACAGCAAAAATATATTACTGAGAAAAAGTTCCTGTTATTGTATAATTCCATTTATATGAAATCAATATACTTGCTGTTTATGATTTCCAGGAATCCATAATTACAATTTGTCCATAAGTCAGCACCCATCCTCCCATCTGCTTCCAACATTAATGATACTGATTCACAGAAGGGATTCAGAAGTTCTAGAAGTGTGACATGGATTAGTCTGTATTTGGTTGTGGAAACATCTCTTAGCTAATAGAAAATTACAAAAAGAGTAAATGTGGAAACCCAGGTGACAGAGACATTCTATGGAACTGCTCTATCTCTATTGTTGGGGAAGTGAAGGGACTTGGCTCTTTTTTTTGAACCCAGAACCTTGCAAGAGGCATCTACAGAGCTGAAATTTGGACTTCTCAAGAAGATTCTACAAGGCAGTGTTTGTTTACAGAAAAGGTGCCAGGAAGCTTAATCTGAGATACTAGAAGAGCTGAAAAACATAACAAATGACTGCTTGCAGGGCAAGAAATAACAGCTTTTAAACAGAAAAGATTATGCCTCTTTTTATATATGTTGTTTACCACTCTCCCTATAATACTAGCTCTTGACAGAATAGAAAAACAGCTGGTCATGGATAATGTTGTTTGTAATATTCCAGTCCTATAACGAGTGAGTATGAAAGGGTAGAATTGAATCCTACCAAGAGACAAATGTTCATAATTCTTTATTCTCTAAATATTTACATAAAGTCAACTATTTGAACAACCTAATGAAAAGAAATGCTTTGAAAAGGGCACTTCATTTCTCCTTAAAAATGTATTAGTCTTTTTAATATTGACATCTTTAAATTCTCTACGGATATAAGAATTCCAGCAAAAGAATAGAGAGCTGTTGCTTACCTTAATTGAGAAATTTTCTTGCTACAAACTAATTTAGAATATATTTATAATAAAATAGATTCTTGCTGCAAATCATTTTTTTTTCTAGGATTTTTGTTTCTTTCTTTTTTTTTTTTTTTCTGAATTAACTGCACTGATATTTGCCAATGTTCTTCTTCTAAAATGAGATCTAAGATAACTTGAATTATTTCATGCATATATTCACTCCTACATGTAGGACACAGTAATGAAAGTAAGTTTTTAAAAGTTAAAAAGAAAATAAATAATGAAGTAGAAATAATAGCCTCCTTAATACAATTAGATCTAAAAGGCATGATAGATTAGTAGTTTGAGACTACAGCCAACTTTTCAAAATTTCTGTAACAGTGCTAAAATAGTAAGATTCCAATCTTTTAAGAAAAAGAATTTAAGTGCAGGAGAAAGTGCCAAACCAAGTATTTATTTTTCTGCAGGAGCCAAAAGGTAGGGTGTACTACAGGAAAGATACCTTTAATAAAACAGGAAAGAAGTATTTCCCTCTACAGGATTGTGACTTTAAATGATCCAGAAATAAAACAAAGGAATTATACAAACAAAAAATAGATAATTATACCAAATGTGTTTGACATAAGAAAATAGTTTTCAATTTGAGTAAATAAGAGGCCCTTCATTCACAATTCTCAATTGCTTAACGAGAAAGATGTGATTCTTTCTAAGAGTTACACCTGTTCATTGTGCAGTTTGTGGGCTTCATTGAGAGTCCTTATCACTTCACTCCCTGGGTCCTTTTCAATATAACCACCTGTATGTTAGCAATGCATTCAGCCACAGGGGAAGGTAATTGTGAAGTTACACTCCAGTGCACCAGCCAACTCAATTGCAGGTCTATGTTTATCCACTCAAGATGTATGTGATCATAAGTATCTCAGTGAATGAAAACATTCACTACATCTCAGTAGGTTAATATTAAATTATTTTTAAATTGATTTTTGAACCTTTAAATGACTTGTAGCAACACTTGAAGCTCTGACAAACTGATTTTAAAAGAAGTCATATATATTATAAAGACAAAACAAAACTTTATGTAGTAGGTGTTTAAAAGAATATTATTTCTTCTTTAATATGTATATTCTAAATGCTGTGTTCCCTATAATGCTATGTATATTTTGGTCTCAGTTGCAAAAGATAATATTGAAGTAATAAGGAAAGTTAAATTTAAGAAAAATGAAATGAGGATCTGGTTACAATTATGATTTTGAAACATTACATTTCATGTTGTTAGAAGTCCTTCAGTCTTCATATGCATCACTATTGTATACAAAAACCTTATATATAGGTTTGATATCAGGGAACCTGGAAATAAATGCACACTGGCATATGAGAAATGAGTAGAATTGAAGAAGAGATGGGATGTTGTTTTAGGTGTATACTGAGGACTCTAATGTTGTGTCAAGAAATGGTATATTAAGTGTAACTATGGGATTTCTACTATCCAACCACGACTAGTCTCCAAAAATTCACTTATTCACGTTAGACATACAAGAGTATTTATATTTTCTAAAGTATACTATATATATAAATAATAGCACAATTTCCTAAAATAATAGATTTTAATGATTTTAACCCTTGGAAAGTTTTTTTTTAATTTGGATACAAAAGTTACTAGAAGCATCTTTTTTAAAATTCTGATATCTTTCGACATGTTCAAACTGTATAGGATGACAATGATATAATTCTCATTTGGTTTTGGTACTGCTGTAGTTGTATACTAACTGGAACTAGATGAACTTGCAAATAAACACTGCTTTTCTCCTGAAGTCATTTGAATTAATGATGCGCTGTGAGTTATTTAAACAGGTGTTTGTTTTTATAATTTAAATTTCCCAAAAAGGGGATACACAAACAAAATAGAGTAATAACCTGTGATGGCTTTCCACAGCTGTATTTCCCACCATTTCCATGGGCTTTGGGAGCCATTCTTCTGTTTCTGACCATCTGCAAACCCCAGTTAGGGTCGTAAGCAGGTGTTACACATCCTCTGAAATAATATCATTTTTTCTAGTAATGAAAATTCAGTTAGGATTAACGAAGAAGTAAGAAAAAAATTAACACTTATAAATTGTCTTTATACCTACTTGATTTAAACAATAAGAAATTTTATAAAAGCATAAAAAATGTTTTCTAAGAGTTTTAGTTTTAATTTTTCCCTCAAGAAATTTCAAATTCGATTATTGTAACATTTTTTTAACTTTTTATATTTGTTGTTGCTTTAGTGGAGTGGTACCAGAAGGTGGTATGAAGAATTATAAATGTAGAACTGCGTTGGTAAAAGACAGACAAGGTCATTCCATCTCCAATTTTTTATTATTTATGGCATGGCAAGAACCCAAGTTTCAATAGTACTATGAGGACTGTAGTTTCCCTCTGGGGTGTGAAATCTCTTTCTCTGATCTTATGTGAAATATATATATCTTGATTTCTCTCTACTTAGAATGATCATACTTTGCTTCCTCATTGTAATTTTTTTTCTACTTTTCATTTTCTGCTAAACATGATTTAAGTGTAAAAATTATTGCCTAAGATTACTGAAATAAAATCCATGTGATATCTACCATAACACCAAGATCTTCTATTAACTAATAACTGATCTTATTTTCTGAATCCACATTTGCATTTAAAATAATTGTTAGTAAATTTAAATTTCATTCTCTTTCTCCTTATTACTCTATTTACAGAGGTTTGTGTGGAAGGATAAATTTTTGTTGCTACCAAAGACTGAATTGTGAGTTACACCAAAAGCTTCTTGGATAAAAATTATTTTATGCAACTTTACAATTGTAAAATTAAATTCCATTATATTCCATTACTTATTTTACCAAACTTTGTATACTTTCGTTCATCTCCATTTGAAATCTTTAGTTTTGCAATATTTAATTTCATGTCACCATGAAGGGTGTTTTGGGTTGAGATTTGCATTTAAGCTGGTACACCTCACATACAGTAAATAGCACTCCATGAGGCAGTTGTGCCTCATACAATCTAGTTGAAAATTAACCCAAACCAATAGACTAGTCTCTTCAACCCAGGGGTAATTCTCCAATAGACTGCCTATACACTAGAATTGGAACATTAATTCTAGGTTTCCTGGCAACCCGTACTAAAGATTTTGCTTCCACAACATTGAAGCAAAGTTTTGGAAGATTTTTACCAAGATGTCGTCAAACTCAGAAATTTTTCTTCAGCAATGCCCAGTCTACTAACAAGACCATCCTAGTATATTTCATTTCTGTTAGTGCCTTTTTAATTGCTTGCTCTTCTTTTTAATTCTTTCTTAAAATTTCCATCTCACTGCTTATATTACCCATCTGTTCTTTCATGCTGTTTATTTTATCCATTAGAGTCCTTGGCACATAAAGAACATTCATTTTATGTTACCAAATAATTCCAATGTCTCTGCTGTATCTATGTCTATTCTGATGCTTGTTCTATTTTTTTAAACTGTGGTTTTTGCCTTTTTAGCATGGCATATATATATATATATGTATATACATATATATACATATATATGTATGTATGTATGTATATATATATGTCTCCACATATATGTTGCAGACATGATTTGATGGGAGAAAGAAAATGCAGTTAAGTAGGATTTTAGTAATGTGGTGGTAAGGTGTAGGGAAAAAATAACAGTCTATAGTCTTAAGTTTAGATCTTAGTCTTTTATTGATCCTGTCTCTGTGAAACTTAAACATGTTTCTCAGTTCATCTTCTCTTCACCTGAAATGTAGAAGAGGATGGCTAGAATGTTCTAAAATGAACCACTTTGTCTCCCCATGTCAGGATCTGATAAAATAGCCTACAGGTTAGGCAGTGGCTAAATAGTGTTTTCAGAGGGTAGATCTTATTTTAAAACAACTAGCCTGCTCTTGCATATTTCAAAATGATGCCTCCTCCTCTTCCTCTGCTGGAAGCACAGAGAGCTTTTCCTGATATTAATTGAGAAAATCTGGTAGACTTCCAGTAGCTAAAACTGATTGAAGTGTGACTCCCAACCATGACTGAACTTCCTGATTTTTTTCTCTTTTAGACATATCTATACTGAGTCTCCAGAAAGTTCTCAATTAAAATTCATGGCACCCAACTCTGGCACTGGTTCACAGGAAGGTTTATATTTGTGAGTTTCTGCTCCAATGAGTTGTGATTCTCTGTATTGTTCTCTTGGTCTCTCTAATTTGAAGGATAGCAGTTTTCCCTGTGACCTCTAATTCTCCTAGAGAGAGATACAAGTTACAGACAGAGGATATGTACAAATTTCTTGACGTTAGGCTGGACTGGATTTTGAAATTATAAGTCAGCATAATTTATGACAAAATTTATTATAAAAAATTTCTTTATATAAATATTTTATACGTGTGTTAGCTTTCCACTGTTTGGATAAAATACCTGAGAAAATCAATCTGAAGGAGGCTTTCTATTTTGGCTTACTTTTTCAGAGGTTTCAGTTCATAGTTAGCTGGCTTCATTGCTCTGGGCTGGAGGTGAGGTAGTATATCATAGTGGAATGGTGTGGTGGAGCAAAGCTGCTCACCATGGGATCCAGGTAGCACAGAGAGGGCTTGAAAAACAGCTTGTGGATAAGTTATACCCCTCCAGGTTATATCCTCAGTGATCTATTTCCTCCAACCAGGTAGGTCTTGTATCCTACAGTTTCCACCACCTCCAAATACTGCCATCAATTATAAATCCTTCATTGGATTATTCCTTTAAAGAGGTCAGAATTCTCATAATCTCACTTTTCAAAATCCCCATCTTTGCCGGTCGTGGTGGCACAGGCCTGTATTCCCAGCAGCTCCAGAGGCTGATACAGAAGAATCACAAGTTCAAAGTCAGCCTCAGCAACTTAGCAAGGCCCTAAGTAACTTAGTGAGATCCTGTCTCAAACTTTAAAGAAAATAGAAAGGGCTGGGGAAGTAGCTCAATGGTTAAGAGCCCCTTGGTTCCATCCCTGATACTAAAAAAAAAAAAAAAGAAACATCTTAACTGTGTTACGGACAAAGCTTTCACCACATGTACCTATTAAGTTCATGCTGGATCCAAAACATAACATATAATATACACATTAATATATTTAATATAATTTATGTTGGTTTTATTTTATGTTGGTTGTCTTTCTCCTCAGAAACCTAATACACTTTCCTTTTTAACTTAAAAATAGATATTTGCATCTAAACTTGGTATAATAATGCTTACACCTTCAGTTATGCAGTTCAAGTAGAAAACATTATCTAATATTTAAATTCTTGAAACTCTAGGATAATAGGACCCTGAAGTTCATTTCTATTTCACACTTAAAACAGTATTTCTCTTAATGCAGTGAGAAAATAAAACATCGCTCATTGCTTTTATACTGAATCACTGGTCTTTCTTTGCTAATCATGACTATGTTTATATTTATTTTCTAGATTATTAAAGAAATAATTTAAACTAAGGAAATTCAATTTAAACTAAGGAAATTACCAAAGGTACTAGAATTTTTAGCCATTTACTTAATGGAACCAGTTCATTTTTCTCTTAATATTTGGCTCTATTCTACACTTTTAAATATAAATATACCAATTCTGACTCTTATCTTTGAAAACCTTTCTGTAAGATTTAAAACAAAAAATTATATTCATGCAGACTATATGTATATACGTATATTCACTTTCTAAAATCAAATCAGATTTTTTTAATTGATTAAATGAGATTTTATCATTCACTACTTATATCATCTTTTAATTATAAATTATCTTAAGCCTATATGTTCCATTTACTGTATCTTTAAAGTTATAAAGTTCTATCTCTGTGTAAGATTCACATATTTTTCTTTTGGAGCATTTAGTCTTGAAAGGTACTACAAATATGTTAAAGTTCCAATTTTTATGCTTCTAAAAGACAAAGGCAATGACACTATAACAAACTATGTATTTACAGTACTGTAATTTGAATACTCTTATTTAGGGATTATGACTTCCCTACTCTTTAGTGTGATTTATATACTAAATTATCCCTTAGATTTATTTGAGATGTTTGTTCTTTTTTCCCCATTTAACATTTTAGCTTCATGAAACATAAAAATATCAAACTCTGTATACTGGAGGTTTTTTTCATTTTTTATTTTTCTCTTGCGTGGATTTGAGAAGTATAGGAAAAATTGAATTTGTTAATACTGAGCTTCAAAATGTACTGTAAGTTTAAAACACTTTCATCAAATAAAATGACCAGAGTATATGACAAAACCAAAGTGAACTAGAAAGATTTATAAGATTGATAAGATTTTTTCACTATTCCCAAAGACTGGTACCATAATCTGTCATGTTGACACAAAGAAGCAGTCTAATCAGAGATTTCCCTCTTTTGATTTTCTTATTTGCTTGTGTTTGATGCTCTGCTTTTGAATTCATACAATGAACTACTTTTGAATTGATTATATAATATGTTATTGTCTATATACTTGAATAATATTGTCTGAAAATAAGGCAACTGAAGTCAATGAACTGATTGTCTAGGGGCTGTGAATCATAAAACTTATTTTTAAATTACAGATTACATGTGAAGTTAAGATGAGAGACATGAGAAACCAAAAACAAAACAAAGTTAGGGATTTTTCATATCTTTTTTTCATATTAAGTGAGAGAAAAATTGCTGGCATGTGTCAAGTAGCTGGCTAGTTTGTTTCTTAGCATATATTATCTACCTTCAACTTCAAATAAGCAAGAAAAAATAGTATTAATTCCAGTTAATAGCTGGGGAATTTGAATTCTCAGTAGATTAATTATTTTCTTCATTATAATATAGCTAAAAAGTGACAAAGAAAAAATTCAACACTACGCCTATAAAACTTCACAAGCAATGCTCCTTAGAGATATCATTCTTTAAATTTGAGTTTACATCATTATTCTAATTCAAAGTTGCAGAATTTTATCATGTGTATCTGAAAACATATCAGTATGATAGTATATGTTTAAATTTCCCTTCCTGTGCAAATATACTTTGTTTTATTTTTTTAACAAAATAATACATTTTTCTCTCATTCTATTTCTACTGTAATCATATAGAATTAAAAAATCCATGATAGCATAAATATTACACTCATAGTGCATATATTGCATTTAGATTGAGAAAACCTTGTTTGTTCCTTTTGAATTCATTCTGTATCTCAAAAATGAAAGAAACTATCATTGACTTGATCTGTGCTAGTAATCCTTACAGGGGAAGTTGTTGGGTTTTTCAGCTGTGGATGGTTTTCTATTTATTTCTCATCTCTTTGGCCAACATATTTATTTTTATATCACAATTCTGATACTTCCAATTATTCAATCACATATCTTGTACCCTACTTATATTTCTGAGGCATGCTAGAATGATGTTTAACAGCACTGATATATTTATTTGGTAGGTGTAAGATCTAGTCTTGTCTTTAATATTAACTGTGATGATTGAGAAAAATACTTGACTCATAAAACAATCTTAACATTTAATGAAGAAAATTGAGTAATACTTTTATAAGTATATTATGAAAATCAAATTTGAAAACATTGAGGTTATCTCAATTTGTGTCATATTCTTTTTATTAGTAATATTCTAATATTAATGTATTGTAGAACTCAGAGCTTAATGCACTAATTGTTTTGAACTCTCCTACAATTTGTGCAACATTTCTTTGAAGATCATGTATCTACATGGCTGATGCAAATATTCAGAGGCTATACTGTGTGAAACTCTAAGTATCATCATTCACGTAGATTATAATATGGATGGCACTGCCTTAAGAAGTATAATGTAGTGGTCCCTGAACCCAGTTGTCTTGTAATATAATAAAATCAGAAACATTCTAGTTCACAAAGATATTCTTCCTCCAAGTTATTCACAAATAATGAGATTCTTTTTGCCTATTCAGGAGCCATTTCCTTTGTCTCTAATGTCAAAACATTCTAGATGTGGTTAAAGAATCCAAAATTCTTTGTCCATCAAATATGTTCCCCATTCTAGATCCAAGGTATGAATGATGAGCAAAATGAAGTATAGCAATCTTTTTTCTCTTTTGCCTGATAGAGTTCTATGGAGATTAATAACTGGTTTATCTTTGGCCAATTTATTAAGTATGTTAGTATAAGTGAGCTTACGGAAAAGATTTTCCATTGTGCCTAAAAATAGAGACATTTCTATTCCTTTCTTTGGATGCTGTTATGTAACAAATAAAGTAAAGTAGCCCTATTAATCATGAGCCAATAAATCTGTGAATAAAAGAAGAGATTCTCAGGCAGGCATGAACAAAAGAGAAAACTCAAAGGTTCTCAATAAAATTATTCAGAATTAATATAATGTAAATCCTATTTCATCTTATGAAGAAGTTTAGCTGGGATCTCTATTAATAACAGGTAAAAACATTTGAACACATTTACTTTATCTGATTCTCTGGGATTGTTTTTTAATGTGTGTGTGTGTGTGTGTGTGTGTGTGTGTGTGCGCACACCATTGAATTTGAAATGTAAGTTTTAATTCTCATTTATCTACTGTCCCTCTAATAAGTTTTAATGCCAACATATTCTCTGCCTCTCTCCTTCTGATCATCTCATTTCTAATTACTATATATTTTCCATGTTACATAAACCAAATTACATTTAAATAAAAATATGTGTTTCATCTTTATGTTACCTGATATTTATCTCTTTATCTATGAAAAAGGTTAAAATATTCCTCCAAGGGTTATTGTGAGGAGTATTCAACAAAATCACAGACACAAATATAAGTAATTAATGAATTGTCTTTTAGTGTTCTGGTTAGAAAAAATATGTATTTCTAAGGAGTTATTTAAAATATATAATGGAATAAGTCTAAAATCAAAATATTTTTTCAAGTACAAACACATAAAAGTAGGCAAATTGTTTCCATTTTACGCTCTTTGTCACTTACGATAATTATCCTGTATTACAACTAGGCAATGAACATACTCTGACTTATATGGATCCGATATTTGTAATAAAAAGAAATACTCATTCTTTTTTATGGCTGAGTAATATTTCATTATATATACAACATTTTCTTTATCTATTCATCTGTTGAAGGGCATTTAGTTTGGTTCCATAGTTTAGCAATTGTAAATTTAGCTGTTATAAACTTTGGTTTGGCTGTGTCATTATATTATGCTGAGTTTTAGATCTTTGTGTTTAAACCAAGGGGTGAGATAACTGGGTCAAATGGTGGTTCCAATCCACATTTTGTAAGGAATCTCTATACTGCTTTCCTGAGTGGATGCACCAATTTGCAGTCCCATCAACAATATATGAGTATGTAAAAATGAAGCCCACTCTTACATATAACTATAATGTATGAATAAAAACATTAAAAAATTAAAGAAGACCAAAAAAAGTATTTGAAAAAATACTTATAAATATGATTTTTAAAAATTTATTTGATACACAAAATATTAAAATTATACATTTATAATGGAATTCCATGGGATGATTTGATGCATGTATATATTGCATGATGTTGAATCAGGTTAAATATACCTGTCTCCTTAAATATTTTTTCATTCCTTATGGTGAAAGCATTTATAACTATTTCTTCTAGCTTAATGAACTATATAGTACATAATTGTTATTGAAAAAATTGTAATATAAATTACAAGTTTTAATTATATATTTGCAGTAATAGAATTATATGATGTTTGCTTAATTCCGAGGAAAATTCATGATTTGTCAGAAAATAGCAAATTTAATCCCATATCTCCAAATGAATGAGGTATTTTATGCTGGGATTTACTCTGTAGGCATATTTACTGGTGAATGGTTGTTTCAATGGCAATATTTTTTTGTATAAAGTTGACCATATTCCCCTCAGGCTGCTCTTTCTCTCTTCATTTTTGACTTGTGTAGAAAATGAAAAAGAATTTACAAGACCTTTCATCTTATAGTGGGAAAATAATTCTTTGTTTATGGAAGAAAAAAACGTTTAATACTGACAAAATGTTGATGTATTGAGAAGTAATTCAAGCGACTCTGTGAAACCTATTTTATATCCCAGACATTCCTTTTATTCACCTCAAAATGCTCTAAGGAATGAATTGGAGAAGGTATACAATTTACATAGTCTCTATTAGGAAGTAGACATTTTACTTGTACAGAGTTGATGGTCTTATTATAAGCCTGGCTTATCATTTCAGCTGAATGAGTTGATACCATTTTACTTGTATACACAGGACTTGGGAATCAAAGAGATATAAAGAATGACATGAACATATAGTGTTATATGTTAACTACAATATTTAATAATAAGTAAGTTCCTGTCCTTTCTTTTTTTAATTTTTACTTTTACCCATATTTAATTTATTTATTTGTTCTATTTAGGTTTACATGATATCAGAGTGCAATTTCATTCATTGTACACAGATAGAAGGTAACATTTCATTGCTCTGGTTGTAAGTGATATAAAATCACAACATACATGCAGTCATACATATAGCTAGGGCTATGATGGCCATCATATTCCACCACCTTTACTGTACCCATGCCACCTCCCCCCTTACACCCCTGTGAACAGAGTTCCTCCATTGTTTCCATGTCCTTCCCCACATTATGGATCAGCATCCATTTATCAATGAGTACATTCAACATTTGGTTTTTTGATTTTGGCTTAATTCACCTAGCATGATATTCTCCAACTCCATCCATTTACCTGCAAATGCCATAATTTTTTTCTCTCTTATCACTGAGTAATATTCCATTGTGTATATGTATCACAGTTTATTTATACATTTATCTATCGAAGGGAATCTAGGTTGGTTCCACAGTTTAGCTATTGTGAATTGAGCTGCTATAAACATTGAACTGGCTGCATCACTGTAGTATGCTGCTTTTAAGTCTTCTAGGTATAAACCAAGGAGTGGGATAGCAGGCTCAAATGGTGGTTCCATTCCAAGTTTTCTAAGGAATCTCCATACTGCTTTCCAGGTTGATTGTACCAATTTGCAGTCCCACCAGCAATGTATGAGTGATATGTTTTTTCCCACCCTTTCACTTTCAGTCTGTGGATATCTTTTTCTGTGAGATGAGTCTCTTGAAGACAGCATATTGTTGGGTCTTGTTTTTTAATCCAGTCTGTCAGTCTATTTCTTTTAATTGGTGCATTTAGGCCATTTACATTCAGGGTTATTATTGAAATATGATTTATAATCCCAGTCATTTTGGTTTATTTTTGGGTTTTACCTTGACTTGGTTTCTCTTTTGAATGGTCTTTCCTTTAGTGTAGTTCCTCTTTGTATATTTTTATTGTTGGTTATTTTAATTATGTACATTCTGAATTCTTTCTCTGATATTTCATCAACTGTGTTGTCAATGGATTCTGTTACAGTGTTATCAAGGTTTATTTGGGGTACTTTCTTCTCTTGTTTTCTCATGTTGATTGTGTATCTTCCTTTCTTGCAATACTGATCTGAGGTATTGTGGCTTCTATTCTATAATCTTGTATTGACAGTCCAGATTACCTGTGTCTCACCTTGGAGCTACTTCTGTTCCCCCAGTGTCCCCAGATGGGCACTACTGCCACTAAAGGTGGTGGCAGAGGTAGTGGAAGTACCTCTAGAGAGCAGTGGGAGTGGCCTTAGCTGGGCTCCTGAGGCAGCCCCGGAGGGCTGTTTTGCCCCTCCCTTGCACTCCTGCTGGTGAACAGGAACTTTGGAGTGGAACTAGAGGCAGGCTCAGATCTCACTTAGGCAAGGTCACAAGCTGGAGAGTCTGTGTGCGACCCTTACCATGAGTGTGAGCTCCCCTGGGGCTGGAGGGTAGCAGGCTCTGGTTTGCCTCCAACTGCATATCCCTGGCATTCCCTAAGGGTAGTTTTGGGCCTTCTGTCTTGCCTGACCACAGGAACTCTGGAGTGGAACTGGGGCAGGCCCAGGCTGCACTTGGGTGGGGCCTCTTCACGCTGGGTTCTCTGCTGGGACTCTTATCCTGGGTTTGCGCTCCCCTGTGGCTGGTAGCTATCAGTCTCTGGTCAACCCTTGGTTGGAAACTGGTGAAGTTTCCTGAGGGCAGATTTGGGCCCTCAGTTGCTCCTGCTGGTCCGAAGGAACTCTGGAGCAGAATTGGGCCTGGGCAAGGCCCCACTTGGAAGGGGCCGTCTCGCACTGGGGTCTCTGTGGCAACTCTTACCCTGGGTATGGGCTCCCCTGTGGCTAGCAGTCTCTGGTCTCTCTTTGGCTGGACACCCATGGAGTTTCCTGAGGGTGGATTTGGGCCTTCTGAGGCTTCTGCCAGTCCACAGGAACTCTCAATTCCTGTCCTTTCTTATTTCAAGCTCCTGAAACCAATTCTGTGATTCACTAATATCATTTTACAACAGGTACATAATTAGTAGATCTCTGAATGTGACTGGTCATTTTTCTCTGACAGTCTTTAAAGTTCCATCCTTATTCTGTATGTTGTATATTTTTATAATAATGTACCTTTGTGTGAGTCTGATTTTGTTTAATATTTGGGTCCTGGTTCCTCCTGTATTTGATTTTCCACTTAATTCTTAAATTCAGGTAAATTTTCAGATATTATTTTATTGAAAAAATTTTGTATTCCTTTGGTTTGTATCTTTGAGTCTTCATTTTTCTTGAAAAAAATTTGGTCTTTTTATGTTGTTCCATATTCCTTGAAGTTCTGTTCATAGTCTCTTGTTTTTTCTCCATGGTCAACTTTATTTTCAAGATTATATATTTTGTCTTCATAACGTGAAATTCTATCTTCCAAGTGTTCTAGTCTGCTTGTAATGCTTTCCAATAAATTTTTAATTTGGTTTATTAATTCCTTAATTTTGAGTATTTTTACTAGAAATTTTTTTCAGAATCTCTATCTCTTGATTGAAGTTATTTTTACTTCCTCTATTTTCTCCATGAATTGACTTTTTATATCATCTTTTACTTTGCAGTTTAATTTAACTATGAACACTCTAAACTCTTTCTCTGACATTTCTTCCACAGTAATGTTGATGGATTATGTTATTTCATTATTTTGGTTTGTTTGGAGAAATTTGTTCCTTTGCTTTTTCATGTTGTTTATGTGTCTACCCATTTAATAAGATGGTTTTTGGGAAGTAGAATTTCTAACCTGGAATTATAGAGTCCCTGAATGTTTCTAGTATCTCCCAGATTAGGATAAGATAGATAATAAATACAACCAATGCAAATAATTTATAGCATTAGACCAAATATTTCCTTCTTTGGCATCTACTATGTTCCTTGTCACAATAAACAGAAATGTTAAGTGTACATAAGGCCTTTCAATTTTAAATTGTGAAAAGAGATAGAAAAGAAGTGATGTAGAATGTGATGGTTGTGAGGAAAAAGGAGAGAAAATAGAAGTAAAAAATAAAGAAAGAGTGAAAAAGATCAATAAAGATTGTCAGCAGGGGAAAGGAGAGAACGAGATTCAAGAGAAATAGATACCTATGTGAACAAAAAATGTATAAAATAAAAATTAAGTCAGGACCGGTAGTGCATGCCTGTTATCTCAGCACTTTGGGAGGCTGAGACAGGAGAATCATGAGTTTAAAGCCAGCCTCAGCAACAGTGAGGCACTAAGAAACTCAGTGAAATCTTGTCTCTAAATAAAACAAAATAGGCTGGGGATGTGACTCAGTGGTCGAGTAACCCTGAGTTCAATTCCCAGTACCAATAAATGAATAAAGAAAGAAAGAAAGAAAATTAAAAATAACAAAAAATCAAAACAAAAGAGTACAAGAATTAAACATATATTCTTATCAAACATCTTATTTCTCAAAACACTGACCTATAAAAAATAACTGCCTTCAAAACATTGCTATGAATGAGAAAAAAGAAAAGGTATAAATATGTAATAAATATGTATAATACATATACATGTCTATGAACCATTCAGGTCACAATTGAACCGAGAGAAGAAAAAAGTAAAAAGTAAAAAGAAAAAATTTAAAAAAGAAGGATCTTGCTCTAAAGTTAAAGCATTGTTTCTGTTAGAGTTCAAAAGATTCTCAGTTTTCTTCTCAGGTGTGTTAGATGGGGTTGCTGGTCTTTGAAGGGAAATGGTCTAGTTGGGACTCCTGGGGGTGGAGTTTAGGCTTAGGTAGCTCTTGGGTTCTTTCTTGAATGACAATTGGCCTAAACATTTTAAACCAGAGCACCTCCCAGGGTTAGTAGTTGCTGGTCCATGCTGGGAGACTGCCCCCCAGGAAAAACCACTGGGTTTCACTCATGTGGTAGAAGGGGCCAATTCTTGTTCCCTTCAGTCACTCATAAGCTTTGTTTTCTGGACTCTCAAATTCAGACTCCAAACTCAATCAATTCCTATCTTGCTCAATCAAATTCTTGGCTGGGTGTGTCTTTTCCAGCCAGGTGCATCTCTCCCAGCCAATCTTTCAAGCGTCCTGATGAAGGTGGAAAGGGCAAACCAGGTGTGTTTCCCCAATCAGTATTCTCCTGTATCAACCGCCTCCACATTTAATTTTCTTCTAGTCACTTAAGTACACACACTGTGCCATATGGTGTGGGTTTTCCAGACCTTTATTTCAGGTTAAGCACAACTGTCAGGATTCAGTTCCCCAGCTGCTGTTCCCTACACGGGAGCTGCAAAATTACTTCTTCCTCTGATTTCACTGGCAGCCAGGAGAAATGCAGGCTTTTTCTCTGACAGGCCTCAGACCTCCTAAAAATGCTGGTTCCTTTGATTAATGTATCACTGCACTATTATAGCACAGGGGAGATTGCATGCGTTGGTGCCACTGCTGGTGACAGCAGCACTGGGATTCCTTCTTTATTGTGTTATATCCAACTGCTTAAGTTCCTGATCTGCTTTGAATATCCAGAATTAATTCCCAGAAAATTTCCCTCTTTTCAACTTACTGAGAAGCCGTGTGTCTGAATTCTTGGTTTCATGCCATGGAGCAACCAAGAAAGCTACCTTCTCTAATCTGGAATTTTAAATCATCTCTCTTTCTGGATTTCTTATGTGGGCACTTGTAACTCTAAACTTTCCTCTTAGATCTGCTTTCACAGTTTCACAGTTTCTGGTATGTTTTATGATTATTCTCAGTGGATTCTAAGATTTTTTAAATTTCTTCTTAAATTTCTTTTATTGTACATTTATCAATCAAAAGTTTATTTTTCAATCTTCATGTTTTTATATAGTTTCTGTAAGTGTGTGTGTGTGTGTGTGTGTGTGTGTGTGTTATTATTTCATTTCATTATGATCAGATAAAATGCAAGGAATTAGATCAATTTATTTTTGCTAGAAGTTGCCTTGTGGCCAAAAATGTGGTCTATTTGGTAGAAAGTTCCATGAGTAGCTGAAAAGAAAATAAATGCACCTGTTCTTGGATGAAATATTTATGTTTATTTAATTTATTTATTTTTATTTATAAAGTCTTTATATAGTTTATATGTGCATAACCTATATATTAGTAAAAGATGTGTATTGAAATCAGCAATTATTATTATATTGGAGTCTATCTGAATCTTCAACTTGAGTAGTATCTTTTTATGTAATTAAGTGCCTTGTTTGGGGCACAGATATTTAATATCATTGTATCTCATTCTTGGATATTTCCTTTTACAAGTATGAAAGGTCCTTCTTTTCTCTTCTAATTAATTTGGACTTGAAGTCTGCTTTGTCAGATAAGAAATTAACTACTTCTGCTGGTTTGGGGGTTCCATTTGCATGCTATTTCAGTTTCCATCCTTTCACTTCATTCTGTGGCTCTCTTTGACTGGAGCACAATATTTCATTTCTGTGGTTTTACATGAAGTAGAGTCGCACCATGTGTGCAGTCATACATAAACCTAGGGCAATAATTCCCATCTCATTCCACTATTTTTCTTGCCCCCATGTCCCATCTCCTCCCCTCTCCCTTTGACCAAAGTTTCTTTAGTTAAAGAAACTTTGACCAAACATTCTTCCCATGCCCCTCCCCCATTATAGATTAACATCCACTTATTAGAGAGAATATTCGGCCCTTGTTTTTTTAGTTTGAATCCAATCCATTCAATTGATTCTTGATTTTATTCTTGTGCTTTAGGAGTCTTTTTTAGGAAGCTGGGGCCTAATCCAATGTGATGAAGAGTTGGGCCTACTTTTTTTTCTATTAGGTACATGGTCTCTGGTCTAATTCCTAGGTTCTTGACCACTTTGAGTTCAGTTTTGTGCATGGTGAAAGATAGAGGTTTAGTTTCATTTTGCTGTATATTGATTTCCAGTTTTCCCAGCACCATTTTTGAAGAGGTTATCTTTTCTCCAATGTATGTTTTGGACACCTTTGTCTAGTATAAGATAATTGTATTTATGTGGGTTTGTCTCTGTGTCTTCTATTCTGTACCATTGCTCCACATGTCTACTTTGTTGCCAATACCATACTGTTTTTGTTACTATAGTTTTGTAGTATAGTTTAAGGTCTGGTATTGTAATACTTCTTGCTTCACTCTTTTTGCTAAGGATTGCTTTGGCTATTCTTTGTCTCTTATTTTTCCAAATGAATTTCATGATGGCTTTTTATATTTCTGTAAGGAATGATGTTGGAATTTTAATTGAAATTGCATTGAATCTGTATAGCACTTTGGGTAGTATGGCCATTTTGACAATATTGATTCTGCCTATCCAAGAGCATAAGAGATCTTTCCATCTTCTAATATATTCTCAATTTCTTTCTTTACTGTCCTGTAGTTTTCATTTTAGAGATCTTTCACTTGTTAGACTGATTCCCAAATATTTTAATTTTTTTGAGGCTATTGTGAATGGAGTAATTTTCCTAATTTCACTTTCAGAGGATTCATTGCTGATGTGTAGAAATCCATTTGATTTATGAGTATTGATATTATATTCTGCTATTTTTCTGAATTCAATTATTAATTCTAGAAGTTTTCTGGTGGAATTTTTTGGATTTTCCAAGTATAGAATCATGTCATCAGCAAATAATGATAGTTTGAATTCTTCTTTTCCTATTCATATTCCTTTAATTTCTTTCATCTGTCTAATTGCTCTGACTAATGTTTAAAGGACTATGTTAAATAGCAGTGGTGAAAGATGGCATCCTTGTCTTGTTTCTGCTTTTAGATGGAATATTTCCAATTTTTCTTTATTTAGGATGATGTTGGCCTTTGGTTTAGCATTGATAGCTCTTATAATGTTGAGGTATGTTCCTACTATCCCTAGTTTTTCTAGTGTTTTGAACACAAATGGTGTTGTGTTTTATCAAATACTTTTTCTGCGTCAATTGACATAATCATATGATTCTAATCTTTAAGTCTATTGATGTTATGGACTACATTTATTGATTTCCATATATTGAACCAACCTTGTATCACTGGAATGAAACCCCACTTGATCATGATGCACTATTTTTTAATATGTTTTTGTATGCAATTTGCCAAAATTATTGAAATTTTTTTCATCTATGTTCATCAATGATATTGGTCTAAACAAAATAAGTTTACTACACACATTTTATGTACAATACTTTCAACAATTTCATTTTTGCATTCAATATTTATAGTAATCTTATTAAATAAATAAAATTATTTTTCTCATTGTTATTCTCAATATATTATCATGGTAGCAACTTCTCAATATTGGAACAGATATCTAAAATAAGTGAAGCAATGAGACATGTAAATATGCAGGTATTTTTATTAGCTTTTCTGTTGTTATTACAAAATACATATTTGACAAGAACATTTTAGAGGAGAAGAAATTTATTTGGTATTCATGATTTCAGTCCATAGGTAGTCCACTACATTGCTCTGGGCCAATATTGAAGTAGCCTATTATATGGTATAGGTGTAGTGAAGGGAAGTTGCTTTCCTCATAGCAGCAAGAAACACATAGAAGGTATAAGGGAAAGGACCACAGGGAAGATATAGCTTTCCAGAGCATGACCCTATTGACACATCTCCTCCAGCCCTGCTCCACCTGCCTACTATTAGCACCCAGTCAGTTCATTCAAACTAGGAAGAACTGTTAGATTAAAGCTCTCACAATCCAATAATTTTACCTCTGAAATCCTTGCAATTATAGGAACTATTTGGGGACAACTTATATCCAAACCATAACACTAGGGGAAGAATATTTTAGTCAGAATCTTTATATTTCAAAGATAAATAATTTTTCTCTCAATATCAATATAAGTAAATCCATAATATTAACAATATACTCAAAATTAATTGGTTCAAATATAATTTTTAGTCTATATATGTAACTAGTCTTGAAATATTTTGTCAATCAATGACAGCAAATATACAATGTTCTTACGCCTCAGAGTTCTGGCAGAAATTGCTTCATGAGGTAAGGTCTAGATGTTAGACTTTACCTTAAGAAGAGAATGATTTTGTTTTGTTATCTGTTGTACTGTCAGACTATGTGTATTTATCACATAGTAAGCATAAGAATGTTTGGTGAGTAAACAAACATTGTTTTTGACAGAGTTCAGTATTAGGAGTCAAAGATTGGTTCAATGAAAATATTTTTATAAAAAATATTGGTTAGCATTTTGAGATCAACTGTAAGTTGCAAGTTATAACATCCAAATATTAATAAATAATTGGAAAACATTATATTAGCATATTTAGTTGGAGATATGTTTAAGTAGTAAAGTGATTTCTTCAAAACATAAGATTTCACTCTGCTATTCTAATATGTATTATCCTATTACTGTATGCCAGAAAGCTGTAACCTATCAAACATCTCATAAGCTCATGAAAATATACTAAGATAGAGAAGCTAAGTGTACCTTACACTCTGATCAATTAACAAGTGAGCAAAATCATTACCACAAAGTTCTTAGAAAAGCAGTATTGTCAGGAAGACAATACATACTTCTCCTTTCTCTCCACCCTGTCAGATATTATGAAGCACAGTAGTATGTCAAATTTACAACCCTGCATAAAGAAGCAGGTTGTTCCAGACCATTGAGGAGTAAGATCATCATATATATTGTTGTCGTTGATTGCCAAAATATTTCAGAACTAGTTACTATGATCTTTTTTGAGAGTTAATTAGATCTAGGAGCTCAATAATTTCATGTAGACTGCATTAGAATTTTAAAAAGCAAGTGCAGAATATGAAAAGCAATTTAATTGTTTAAACATGTCATAGTTTTGTACATAAATCATATTTGGAGATGGTACAAAAGATTTTCTGAATGTTATTTATGAGGATCAGAAATAAAGGTCAGAGTTAATATTTTAGAGTATTTTATCACCTTTAAGAATGTTGGGATTTATAAAGTATTTTATTATTTTACACAATTTATTTCACCCTTCCAAGGAAGATTATGTGCCAATTAAATCACGTAATTTATAGTCTTCCTTTCAATGGAGTATACTCTCCATGAGGTTGGCTTTGTTTCACACACGGTACAAAAATTATGCATTCCTATTATGAGAAGATGCTTAAGAACACGTAGGTATTTCCAGCAGTACTTTTGCTCTTTTTTTTTTTTTTCTAGAACAACATTAAGTTCCCAGAGGAAATGCCCTCCAGGCTGCTTACATAAATGAGAAGACTTAGAGCCAGAGCAAAGCTATGGCTAGTCCACAGTAAATTGATGACATGTTATAAACACTAAGGTGTTCATATTTTGTTACTGCAGTCTTACCTAAAAGTAGGTGACTAAAATGTATATAAAACAAATATTGAGTGCAATTGAATCTGAGAATTTTTTTGAATTACTAAAGATATTTTTAAAATTTTGTCACTTCACTGACAACTTTCAAAAATCATACTAAATACCATGTAAAAGTCTCAGATTAAAAATTTGCATATGCTTAAAATATACCTAAAATAGTTTTTATTTGGATCATGTGTATATCTAATTTCATAACATACAATTTTTAATTTTAGATTATTTGATAATTCAAAATATTTTACCTATGTTGTTACTTAAACATTTTAATTCTAAAATGTCATTGAAATTCATATAATATTTTCACTTTAATTTTTCAAATTCACCAGACATTAAAATTTTAAAAATACTAGGAACTATATGATGAGTTATTGAAAAAGTCCTATAGGGAGTTCCAGATAGTCTGAAGGAAATCACAGTGCTCAGGGGATTTCACAGATGGAAGACTTTTGGTAATACAGACATTTCAACAGACTCATTGTCAAGTGCACCATTGTTTTCTATCTCTTACAACACATGACATAATTTAACAAGGTTCTGTTTTTCTAACACATTTCAAATAAAGTGAGAATATTCAATACATTGTAAAAAATAAAGACACAGTTAAGGAGAAGGATTCATAAGTCAAAAATATGTTGGTATGTTAACAATAACTTACAAAAGGATATAAGCTTTAAGTTTTAAAATGACGATAAGCAATATTTAATTATCCCAATTATACTTATATTTAAGAACAAAGATAAATTTAAAGAAACCTTTTTTTACTACGTGTCAAATAATGTTAATCTATTTTATATATTATATTTATTTTCCATAAAATTATGTTGATTATTTCTCAGATACTTATATTTGCTGCATGGAGTATGTACTATTATTTTCAGAGTACAATTATGATTGTGATGTAAGTGTCATCATCTTAAATTGAATACAAACTCTTTCAGTACCAGTGGCTCTGGTTATTACCATATTTTCAGAGGAGAAAAGGGAATTTTGGAGTGGAAAATCTAGATCATATTGCATACAGCATAACAACTAATGAAAGATTCAGCTTTGCAACACAATTCTCTATTTTTCTTTTTTCTTGGTACCCGGGATTGAACTTGGGGGCACTCGACCACTGAGCCATATCCCCAGCCCTATTTTGTGTTTTATGTAGAGACAGGGTCTCACTGAGTTGCTTAGTGCCTCACCCTTGCTAAGGCTAGCTTTGAACTCATGATTCTCCTGTCTCAGCCTCCCAAAGTGCTGGGATTACAGGCGTGTGCCACTGCACCCAGCTCCAATTCTATATTTGTTTAAGAATTTAAGTTTTTAAATTATGCTATCAATAGGTTTAGTTCAGTTAATTATTCATAAGGAAAATGAGGCAAAATATAAAAAAGAATTGATTTTCTGCAATTCTCAGTTAATCAAATTAGTTATGTGTAACACTATGTAGTATATGATTATTATTTTTAATTCAATAGTGTACTTTCAAGATTTATGAACTTATATGCCCATTGAACTTTAAACAAAGATAACTGTGACATACACATTCAAATTTTTTAAAATTTACAATGAAAATCAAAACAATGGAATCTTAATAAATTTGACCTTGAAATAGATTTGCTGTTATAGAAGTCAAAATTTTATTGCTTTGTGAAACATTTTTTCTAACACCTAAAAACTGATGTATTTATCAAATAATATGTTTTAAAATATATAGTTATATAATAAACTATATTATATAAATACATGAGTATGTATATATATTTATCTCCAACACCTACCCACCTGCTCCCTTGATTTGTTATAAGGAAAGTCATTTTTCAATAATTTCAATTGCTCACTTGAACTTTATTTTCATGGATCTAAGAATCTTGACTAAATTTATCAGATGGAGTCATTGATTCGATGCTATATTTGTAAATTTCTTCATGGATACTTTCAGTATGATCATTTCAACTTAATATATATTACTTCACAAATTAATATATTGATATAGGGCAACTAAAATGATACTAATGTTGACATAAATAATGCTTTCTCATTTTTCAGAACACTATCCTTTCCTATGGAGTGATACTTAAAATTAAACAAAGGTTTATATTCACTCTAGTGTAATACTATTTTTATTATTGTAATTTTGTAGAGGACTCCAGTAATGCAGAGTATAAAGTCAGTTTACACAGAGATTTAATTTGATTTAATCTTTTTCTACATGAATATTACTTTGATGATCATATTCAGTACAGTTTGATACTATTAATTCACAATATATGTTAGGGTATGTTCAGGGTAATTTCCTTGAGACAAAATTGCTGATCCCATTGCTGGCAGAAGTCATAGTCTCATTAAAAATATTAAAATACATAGTAACACTAGAACTTTGTATGACTACATAGCTATTAATTATTTTGAAGGGCATTACACTTGTACATTTGTGACACTTTCCATATGGTTTAAAGTGCTAAACTGTAATACTAAAAAGTTAATCAAAGAATGAATCAAATTCTAAATTTTGAGTTAATTTCCATAATTTTGTTGACAATTAAACAACATGTTGAAAAACAAGATGCTATGGTTTGGATGTGAAATGTCCCCAAAAGCTCTTGTGTGAGACAATACAAGAAGGTCTAGAGGAGAAATTATTTGGTTATAGCTTTAATCTCTTCAGTAACTTAATTCCTGATGGGATTAACTGAGTGGTAACGGTAGACAGGTGAGTATGGCTGGAGGAAGTGGTTCATTGGGGGCATAGCTATGGGGTATATATTTTGTATCTGGAGAGCTGAGTCTATCTGCTTCAGATCATCATGTGAGTTGCTTCCCTCCACCATACTCTTCTGCCATGATCTTCAATTTCACCTGAGCCACAAGAAATGGAGCTTGCTGTCTATGGATTGAGACCTCTGAAACCATGAGCTCTCAAATAAACTTTTCTTCCTCTACAGTTGTTCTGGTCAAATCTTTCAGTCACAGCAGTTAAAAACATTGGCTAAACCACAAGGGGAAATCATGATGTTTTGGTTTAGATATGAGGTGTCCCCCTAAAGCTTGCATGAGACAATGCAAGAATGTTCAGGGAAGAAATCATTAAATTATGAGAAATGTAACTTAATCCATGGTTTAATACACTGATGGATTAAATCCATTGGGGATTAACAATCCTATAGCCTATGCTGGAACTAGTAGGTCACTAGGGATGCTCACTTCGGTCATATATTTTGTTCCTAGTGAGCAGAGTGCACTTGCTCTCTCTTGCTTGCTCTCTTTCTCTCTCTTTGTTGCCACATCCTAAGCTGATTTATTCTGTTTTGCCCTTCTGCCATGTGTTCTGCCTAACTTTTGACTCAGAGATACGGAGTCAGTTGTCTGTGAACTGAACCTTTGAAACCATAAGCCCCAAATTAATTTTCCTTCTCTAAATTGTTCTTGTCAGGCTTTTTGGACACAGTAACACAAAACTGACTCAAACAGAATTTATAAAACTAGATGTGGGGTTCTTGTTAAGTAGTTCAGAAGCCTTTGGGTCTGGTTTGGGTTCATAGTAGTAACTGTGTTTGCACAGGGATCTTGTATGTCTTTTTATCATACTCTGTCACTCAAGCTCCCAGACACTACTGTAGTCATGGTCCTAGGAGACTTGGCTACTGCTTGAAATGGCAGCAGACATTAGCATCAACCATGTGCTGGTTCTACAGGATTGCAGGATGCTGGAGTTAAAGGGTCATGAAGGCTTCCACTGATGTTTCAAAGGAAAGTTTGGGAGGCCAGGCAAAGTTTACCAGATTCAGGGTTCCTTTGGGCTACCTCTGAGAGGGTATTGCATGGAGTGAGAAGAAAGCCTAAGCTGAAGTGGAGACCCACAAGTTTAAGAGATGCTGGTATGTCAGCCAAGATAAGCTGCAGAAATCAAGGAGAGACCAGCAAGGCCATAGGGGCAAAGCTACACAAGGCCGTTAGAGAAAAGATAAGGATGTATTGTGCCCCAGATGCTGGACATGGAACTATAGAACTTGTTTGCCCATCTGGATTTTGGTCTTGCTTTGGTCTCATCCTTCATTCTATGCCCATACTTCTCCTTTGTGGAATAGAAATGTTTACTCTGTGCCATTATATATTGGGTGTATGTGACTTGCTTTTGATTTTCAAAGGAGAAAACTTCTATGACTTTGTCTTGAGTCTCAGTTGAGATTTGGTACTTGGGCTTTTGGGTAATTCTGGAACTATTAAGATTATGGGGCTTTTGAAAATGGAGTAAATGTATTTTATATTGTAAAATGGGCATGGTATTTTGGAAACTAGATGCAGAATGTATGGTATAGATATGAATTATCACACAAATGCTCATGTGTTAGACAATGAAGAAAGTGCTCAGGATAAATTATAAACCTATGAGATGTAACCTAATCAATGATTTAATCCACTAATGCCTTAAGTGGATGTTAACGGTAGGCAAGTAGGAGATGCCTGGAGGAAATAGGTAAGTGGGTATGTGCCTTTGGAGTTTATATTTATTCCTGGTAAACAGAGTTCTCTATCTCTCTCTACATTCTTGTTGCCATGTTCTGAGGTGCTTTTCTCTGCCATGCCCTTCTACCATGCTGCCTCACCTCTGGGCCAGAGATATGGATTTAGCTGAACTCTTGAAACCATGAGTCTCAAATAAATTATCCCTCCTCTAAATTGCTCTTGTCAGGTTTTTTGGTCACAGTGATGCAAAAGTTGACTAAAATACAGGACCATTAATCTTAATAAAAAGGCTCATTTTGAAAAATTCCTTGTATTTTTTAACTACATTTATAGAGCAATAGCGTTTTGTTATACTTAAATTGAAATATGTTTTCATGTTTTGCATAATAATCATGGTTGGTTTAAAAATTTTTAAACCAAAAAATCTACAGAGATAAACAAAAATGATATTACATTTTATAATGAAGTTAAGCATAGCTTAATGTTGAATAATCCAACTTTACTTTCTTGATAAAATCTAAATATGTACAGAGAACAAGTTAGTTATGTAAACTTTTCTAATAAAATCTGTGAGATTACATTGAAAATTATGTTTTAGTCTTTTAAACTGTTTAGAACTAGAGTCAAGATTTATGGTAGAATTTAACTTTCTAAAGTCGGCAATATATTTTACATTCTAAACCTGAAAAAATACTTTAGTAATCTTTTATACATTTTTAACTGTCATATTTATAAGTTATATTTATAAGTTCCTGGATGCAAGAGACAGAAAAAAACCTAAAGTGGTTAATATTAAATATTGGAAGCTGTGTATAAATTATGGGTTTGTTTGAGCCAACATAAGGCAGGGAGGCTGCTTTTCTGGAAACTCCTGGGTGAAATTCCCCCGTTTAAGAAGTCCAGATCATGCTGGCACCCTACCTTAGTTCAGAGCACTAAGATCAAATATAGCTGCCCAGAGATGGTCATAACCTGCCAAGCACCAAACAACCTGTTTACCTCAAGATTTCTGCCACACTGAAACCTTTAATATACTTCCACTTAAATAAAATATTGGGGTTTTGTTCAGTTGTTCAATTCCAATTCCTATCAGATCTGAAAGACCCACCGGGCACCCACTCTCCTTTTGATCTAATTTCTGACTTTGTCTTTTATTCCTTACTCATTATTTCAAACATTTTATTTTCCCAGGCAGCTCACACCTCCAAGCAGGGATCTGCTCAACCAGGATGCTGGTAACCCTGGCAATTAAGGTCTTTTCATCTTATTATATTAGTGAAAATATCTAAATAACAACACTGAATAAACTATATCTGTTGACATTTTTATTGTGTAACAAAAACTAAAAGAAGAAAATTTTAGTTGATGATTAAGTGAACTGAATAAATAATTCAATAAAAATAGAGCAAACAACTGAAGAACTAATTATCATGCTATAAATACCATTAAATGATATATATATATACCATTACAAATACACTCAAACACTACACATATTGGTTCTGGTGCTCTATAAATGATAGTGAATACTTTCACTAGCTTCCAGAAAGCATTGACAAATGAAAGCATCATTTATCCTACATAATACATTATCTTTGTAGAAAACTAACTTTCAAATATTATTTAAATTAATCTATGTATTCAGAGTCTAGTATGTTAAAACTCATTTGTTGATTTTGTGTTTATGAAATGAGAATTGCCATATATTTTCAAAGCTTTGTTTTTATTTTATGAAACCTTGATTTTTTGAGTCAGATAACTGGATTGGAGTACTGATTATGCTCATCAAATATTCTTATAACCCTGAATAATATGATTAACAGCAGCATCTTTCAAAGTTGTTATGAAAATGAAAATAGAAAATGACCACAGGTGTCAGCATTTAAGTTTCTTTTCTTTTTCCAGGAACAATGCAGTTGCAATTATGATCAAATGCAGAGTTGGGTTAGCTTGTGTTTTCTAATTGAAGTAACATTGTAGAAACTTTAATACAGTAATATTAAATACCAAATTTAGTTCCAAATAATACATTCTATTAGCAAATTTATTTCATAAGTCCATGGAATAAGTATGGCATTTTGACATGATAATAACCTGAATTCATATATTATCTTTATTACGTATCATAGAATTTTAAGCACACCCTCCATTGGAGTGCCTGAAAATGTAGATTAGAACACCTGTCTTACTGTAAAATCATATGAACTTATTTAATACTTATCATGAATTAATTACATAAAAATACTAAATTTAAGCCTGGCGCGGTGGCTCAAGCCTGTAATCCCAGCACTTAGGGAGGCTGAGACAGGAGGATCACGAGTTCAAAGCCAGCCTCAGCAATGGTGAGGTGCTAAGCAACTCAGTGAGACCCTGTCTCTACATAAAACACAAAATAGGGCTGAGGATGTGGCTCAGTGGTCAAGTACCCCTGAGTTCAATCCCCAGTACCAAAAAAAATACTAAATTTAAACTTTTTTGGGGGGGTATCCGATTACTCAGGGGTGCTTAACCATTGAGCCACACATGCAGCCCTATTTTCTATTATATTTAGAGACAGACTCTCACTGAATTGCTTTCATTGAGACTGGCTTTGAACTCTCGATCCTCGTGCCTCAGCCTCCCGCTGGGATTACAAGCGCACACCACTGTGCTCAGCAAAATTTAAACATTTTTAAGATATATATTGTTAATATTTATTTAACTTTGCTGTAAAATAATTTGACTTAAGTTTTCATGTTGATGAATTTTAATTAATCATTATAAATCTATTAATAAGTACATGTCTGTCAATATTTACATTAATATAAATATACTCTCATAGGAAAGCCACTGACAATTTGATCCTTAAACATTTATTGTTAAAAATTATACGTATGATATTTGTCATGAATGAATGAGTTACTTGATTAAAAAATTTATATTTCCACCAAATATAGGAATACTGAGATATAAATTGTTATTTATCACACAATTTTTATAGATCCAATTCTGTATATATTAACTATCTATATTAAATTTCAGATAAAAGTGCATCAAAACTCCAACACAATACCTGTTTGATATTTAAAGCTAATTATAAATTAAATGTTTTTAACTAAAAACACATGTGGATATTTCCAGCACTGTTTACAAAGATATATCTGAAGAATTATTATCATCATAGAAGACTGAATAATATGATAGTGGACAACAGTAGATAATGTAAGGAATAAAATAAGAAGATATATTAAGAGTATATGCCTTCGACCCACTATTTACCATAATTACATAGCTGAAAATAAATTTTTTAAAAATTATTTTATATGCACTAACTTTAGAGAGAAATATGTGTCTTTAGGACTATGAGAAAGTAGTATGTGACAAGTTATAAGTTGAGATAGCTACATTAAAATAATTGCTGACTTTAGTTAATGTTGTGATAATGACTCACAACATTAACTAAAATGTGATTTGTTTTTTGTACTGGAGATTGAACTCAGGGACACTCGACCACTGAGCCACATGCCCAGCCCTATTTTGTGTTTTATCTAGAGACAAGGTCTCACTGAGTTGCTTAGCACCTCGCCATTGCTGAGGCTGGCTTTGAACTCGCGATTCTCCTGTCTCAGCCTCCCTAGTGCTGAGATTACAGGCTTGCGCCACCGCGCCCAGCTCTAAAATGTGATTTCTGTTCATGGCCTTTTTTACTTCACTGTCACAATGAGGTAACTTCAATTCACTAAATTAACACACAACAGGACATTATTTGCTTACTCTCTATTATAATACCATTCTGATAACACAATTTCAATAATCAAACAGCCATTTTTGAATTTCTTATAAATACTACAGGAAATATAAAACCAAGAAATATACATCTCCTCAACTTCAAGGATTCCGTTAGTGAGTACATTCCAACCAAGCCACATCTACCACAGAGAATAAGAAGTAAAGGTCAAGAGATATCTCAAGCACATAGCAGCCCAGAGATGGAAGCAATTGATTTCCTCTGCAGATAAATCTGTCAGAAAGTTTTAAGTTATAAAGACAGTATTAACTGAGCTGAAGAAAAACAGGACAAATCTATCTAATCTCATTAAAATTGTGGTTAGTGCTGAGTACTTTCAGAGCCTGAGCTAGATTACAACCTATTCTTAACTTCCTGGATGTTGTAACTGTTTTCTTTATCCTCACATAGATTTTAGTGTAAACCTGAAAAAACTATAAATCCCACAGGCCCAATGCCATTTCAAATTCAAATTAGTCACTGCATCCTAAAAAATATGTAGCAATGAAATAATCTTTCTACATAGTTTTATAAAGTAGCGATTAATTTGAATTTGAAATGGCATCAGATTTATAGAATTTATTGCCTGATATGTCTTCTAACTTATGTCTAGTCAAAAAATTAATAGCAGAGATAAACTATACCAATTGATGAATCAGCTACAACTTTTAATCCTGCATCCTCTGTCAGTTGTCCAGATTTATTGAATTCTGCTCCTTACATTTTCTTCTCATGTCCATGGAGTTTTGTCTTGTATTTGTAATCTTTTTCTTCTCACTGTGCTGTATTCATATGCATTCTTGTGGCTCCATTACCCCTCTCATGTTTCTTATTTTTGTACAACTATTTCCTTGTAAATCAGGATTTCTCAAGAATTCCATGAATAAAAGGAAGTTTTCCTCCTTCCCCAGCAAATCCCTCTTTCTGTTTCTAGACTGTGTCTACTTATGATTTCTCCTCTATGGTTCACACACTGATATATAAAACAAATTCCAAAGACTAAACATAACTGCTTCATTTTATTCTTTTCCTTCCAAGTCTATCATAATATATGCAAATACAGCAAGAATACTCCATAGATTTTCTGGAATTAGTAGATAAATTGTATTGCTTTGGCTTCTTCTGGGAGAACATCTCTGTAGGATCTTCATCCATTCTTCTATTTATGAGCCTCAGTTTCTTAATATCAGGAGATTGAATTAACTGATCTTTAAGGCCCTATACAATCCTCAAAATGGCCTACAAAGTCCTCCAGTATCAGACCCCATCACTGCTCTGACCTCTTTCTCTATTCCTCTTCCCTATCTTTCTGCAACGCTAACCATTTGCTGCCAAATACATTAGGTATGCATCTAGCTTAGGGCAGTTGCACTGACAACTTTTAATCCTGCATGTTCAGGCCCTCACTTTCCCTATGGCTAGTTCTACATAAATCCTTTAAGACCCTCTCTTTGAAATCTAATGCCAAACATGCATTTTACTAGCAATATACAACATAGAATAACTATTGTAATGGCTACTTTCAGTTATTCTATAGCACCATTCTCTTTCTACTGTACAACTTAGGTTACTGTTTATTACATTTATTGATTTTATTTAACACCTCTGGCCAGAATGTTGGCTTCTCAAGGGAATAGATCTTTGTATAAGAATGTATTTCAGGTGCCTATACAATTCCTTATTACATTAAAATTTATTTTTGTCTCTATGAACACAGGTAATTTTCTGTTCTGTAAGTAAATTCAAAATCCTAGACTGCATTGCAAACCTTTTATAACCAGTCTGAAAACCATCTTTCACCCTTTTCTAAACTATTTTATTTAAAAGCACACCCCACAGTATCTTTTACTAGCGGAGTGGCAGTCAAGGATATTTAATCACTGGTTTAAAAAAATTTATATAATTTTACTTTGGTTTCTGGGTATCCTCATCCAAATGTCTCCTACCTTCTAAAGGTAGAATTAGTTAACTCTGTAAAGACCTTCTCAATTTCAAAGTAGAATGAGAAAATTTCTTTTACCTCTGCAGTTAGAAGTTATTTCCACCATACAAAGTTACTATAGTACTTAATAGCATCATATAATTTATTTTTAATGACTAAAACTAGACACAACTTGTTACTTTGAGCAATTATAGCTCTTTAAATTATAACAAGTTTACATAGGTAATTTATGCATATATATAAATATACACACATTACACTATATTACTCTATATATCTATGTGTTTACATAGACTTATGTACATTTATAGTTTGCATTGCTTTTGTTTTCCATAGTTACAATAAAAAATAAACATAACAATATGAAAGTAACTTAAGACATTATATAAAACAATTTTCTCACCACTTAATTAATCCACAAGTAAGCACTCTTTTTCATTATTTTGTAGTTTTTATTGCTAAATAAAAACACATAATTTTTGTTTCTTTCTATGGGATAGAAAGAACAAGAAAATTATTTCTTAAAATGAGTTAGATATAATTAGATGCTGCTAATTATATTTTGTTTTAATGCTTATCAATCAGGGATTCAGCAAAGCTCAGTAAGTTCATGTAGAAGGGTAATGACAAGAGAAATGAACTCAATTTATTCTCTAATTCAAACTAAAAAGTCACAGGAAGTTTTTCTGTCCTCTTGATTGATGGAGCAAATGTTCCAGTGATAATTCTTAAAGCACATTAATGGTACAACAAATCGAGAGCATTTTATATTACCTCAAAATTACATCTAGAAAGTTATGTTTAACCATCATTAATATTTTAAAATAAAAACAAACTAGTCCCATTTACAAAAAAAACTACATTAGCACAGAGCACTTCAGTTTTCTTAATAGAGTAAATGGCAAATTATATCAGAGGACATAATATGCTATCCACTTAGTTCCCCAATAAAGAAAGACTCATATTTACCTCAAATTAAATCTGATGCTGAAGGAGGATTTGTATTAAATACTCATTATCATTCTTTCTTATATCATACTGTTGCCTACTAACTAATCAAATAAGCCTATATTCTTTAATTAATGAAGAGGCTATTGTCCTAAAAACTTATTGCTCAAGAAAGAGATATTTTTGAGTTCTTAGTTTTCATAAATACAGATAGAATAATCTTTTTCAATTGAGTGTTTTCAGTAAAAATACCTCTTCTATCATCCACTGAGTGCACTCCTTCTCTAGATGTCCCCATCACTCATAAATTCCTTCAGATGTTGTTTACTAGAGAAGCCTTTTGTTTTTGCCAGCACAAATTCTTAATAATATTATCATTTTACATTTGTTTTATATACATAAAATTGTATCTCTTACATTATTTCATATAAGACAGATGAATAGTTTGTATTTTCCACTTTAGTATCTTAAAGACTTTGTATGAATCCTAAGTGACATTGTCATAGATTCATTGTTATAAGATGGAGGAATTATCAAGATCCTATTAGACCTGATGCTTTAAATGCCATACATTATAATATTTAGACAATATCTAATAAGTCAGAGCCAAGGAGTTATTTAAATTAACAATTCTAAAGAAGATCCACCTTTTACTGTGAGATAGCATAAATACCATAGCTATAAAATGATATGAGTTTTTAATAGTGCTTTTAAAGTAACTAGAGCAAGATAGAGACCCAAATAAAGACTGACAAAAAAGAAAAGAGATGTGCTCATTTTTTATTACTGTGTAAAAATTCTCCACAAGCATAGTCATAATCTCAGAGTGTACTGACCAGAAATCTAGGCACAACATTTTTGATTCTGTTTTTTTCTATCACAAAGCTAAAATCAGGATGTCAGCTAGTTTGATTTCATGTCTGGAGGCTGTGAGGAAAACCTACTTTCAAGTCTATTCAGATTGTTTGCAGAATTCAATTTCTGGCAGGGTATAGGTCTGAGACCTCTGTTTCCTTACTGCCTATCAGCTGTGAACTGCTTTTAGCTCCTGGAAGCAGCCCAAATTCTGTCACATGGTGCCCTCAATCTTCAAAGTCAGCAACAGATGATTTCTTGTGTGTTAAATCCCATTCATGCTTCGAATCTTTGACTTAAGAAAGAACTCAGTTCTTTTAGTAGCTAACCTAATTATATCAGGCACACCAGATCATCATCTTTTCCTAAATTCAACTATGTTATATAAAGTACCTAATTAGAGGAGCAAGTAAATTCATCACATATACTTCTAAGGGAGCTCATGCACAAAGGATATGTATACTAGGAGACAGAAATCTTGCACGCCATCTAGAATTGTGCCTGCCATAGTGCTAAACCAGAGGCAATGAAATAAAATGGCAGGTGAAAGTACTGAGTGCATAAAGATTTGAGAGTTTAAAATACATATAATACTTGTAAATTGTGTGATGTTGTAGAAAGTCACATACCCTGATCCTTGGACTTCTTTTTTATTGCACCAACACTTTATAATGAACATTTGTTGTTGTTATTATTCTGTCACTTGGGAAATGAGAGATGTTATTCTCATATATAACCATTCCTTGACTAAATTTATATTTTAATTCATATACATCTATATTTTCAATTATAAATAGTCCTTGATTTCACGAAAGCTGATTTAATAGTTTCTGAAATATATAAGTTAAATGGACTGGAGAAGAAGGTTCAGGATAAAACACTGAGATATACTAAGGTTTATATGAGTCTAGACCATCAGCATCATGTCAATCAAGATTTGTGATCAAACTCCTGCCACTTCTGACTCAGAGCTATCTTAACGTGTAGTATGAGTAATTATTATTCACAATGAGTTACAAGAAACATGTTTAATTGTAAAAGAAAAAGGATTTCTTTTACATTTTTAAATGTCCCCTGAGAAGGGACATTTAAAAAGTGATTTGAGAAACTAAGAAATGGTAATGTCATAGAAGATGGGAAAACAAAGGCAATGAAAATGATGGGGGCGCAACAAGGCTGAAGGTTAAAATGGTGTCAGGAAAGAGAAACACTAATTGGAAGTATACAATGAATTTAATGAGGTATTGCTAAAGAATTTGCAAATTCTAGGTTTATAGGATGTCAAGTGTATCAGCAAAAGCCATATTTCAGGAAAAACATATGGCATTTAAAGTATTTTTGAGGAAGGAAAAGATAGTTTTTAATGCGGAAAGCACATGATAGTTTATAAAGGCAGGTCCTTAATGCAGGCTGAGCTTTAATTATAATCAATGTAGATTTTTAGATCAGTAAAAATATATAACTAAATCTGCCATCAAATACTATTTGAGAATGTATAAAGAGTTCTAGGGCTTGAAGGTCACTGCCCTTGTAAGAGAACCAAAGGTAGTTACTAGGATGTGAGGATTAACAGCCTTCAATTATATTCTTGAAGATAGTTTGTGTGCATAGAAAAAACAATTTAGTTTTATATTCTTTTGAATTACAAAACATGCATAATTCTTTTTTAAAACACACACAAAATTAGTAATCTAAAGCTTTGTATCACTAATCCAAATGTGACCAGTGTCAAGAAATGATTCCCTTTGAACAATATAATTCATGATATCCTAACTCAGGCAAGGTTTAATGCACTGCAAATCAATGAGTGGAAAGAGTCCTATCTTCAATAAGGTTCCCTATTCACTATAGTTTAGATTTAGAATGTGCTCCAAAGCTCATGTGTTGAAGAACTGGTCTACAATGCAGCAATATCAAGAGTTAATGTTCAAAAATTTGAGTAAAAATGCAACAGCTTGTCTTTTATCACAATAAAATTATATTAAACAACTCATATATAACTTTTGTTTTTTATAATCTTTTACCTTGGAAAATTTTTTTGTTTTCCATTGTCACAGTGGCATAATTTGTTAACCACAGTATTCAATGACTATAAACAATTAGAAGTTGTGTCCATGTTGCTATTACAAATGTGTATAATTCTGCTTTCCTTCACATACCATTTTCTTGTCTGTGATAATATAGCAGAGAACACGAATCCTAATGTTCTAGAAATTCCAGTCTAATAAAGGAAACACATAATAAGTAATTAGTAAAATATATAGTTTATCAAATGATATAGAGAAAATGCATCAGGAGGAATAGTATGAAATAACATATATAAATTAATTTTAAAGTAGAATTTTTTTTTTTTGGTAAGAGGGATTGAACCTAGGGGCCACATCCACAGCCCATTTTTATATGTTATTTAGAGATAAGGTCTCACTACTGAGTTGCTTAGTAACTCACTAAGTTGCTGAGGTTGGCTTTGAACTCATGATCCTCTTGTTTCAGCCTCCCCAGCTGCTGGGATTATAGGGGTATGCCACCATGCCCAGCTTTAAAGTAGAATTCTTAAGGGAAAATGTCACTGGTGATATTGCATGTCTATCACATGATGGACCCTAAGTAAATACTAGGTGAGATAATAAGTATTATCTTGGAAAGAGTTCAGCGTTACATACGAACTAACTTATTTTTCCAATGAAAATACCTTGCTTAGCCATATAGTCCCCATGTTGAGATATACTATAAGTTGCAAGCTAGAAAGTATTCAGCTGCAATGGCATTCACTGGGGGAAAGGGTCTGTACAAAGCCATGCTTCTATTTTATTTTTTAAATCTTTTGTAAACACCAACACATTTTTTTCCTATCCTCATTCTCAGAAGGATACCTTCTTTTCTCTCTCACTAAATATTTGGAGGAAATCAAGACATCTTTGTGTAACTTCCAACCATCACTTTTACAATTCTCTACCCACAAAAATCACAACCTCCTCAATACAGCAGTTCCCCACACATAAAGTTTCCAGTTCATCTTCTTCCATCTCCTCTTGAATCCAGTCTACATCTGTCATATTTTCTTTTTCATCTAAACACTGAAGCTACTCTTATTAGTGTTACAATGCAATCAGCACTGTTAAATACAATATCAAGCCTGATACTATAATATAGTATTTGAAACCTTAAGTTGTCTCCAAGTCACCATCCTCTCCTGTTGTATTCCCTACATTCATTGTCAATTTTCTTATCCTCCTTCTTCATTATCATTTCTGATATCTCTTAATAATTTATTGCCCATAACAGTACTAATACCTCTTTCCTTTATTAAAATGTAACCATTTTATCATTTCATACATCTTTGTATTTTAAATATCATGTAAAAACTGGTGATTTGTATATCAGTTTGAATCTTTCCCCTGATTTTCAGGATACTATGGAGTTTGCAATCAACATCTTTTCTCAACGTCCAATAGATTCCTCTACCTTAACATGAATAGCATACTCCATATTCTTTGTCATATTGTGTTTCAGATGGTTTTTTGCTGGAGTCACAAAAGAAACTGACAAGAACAATTTTAGAGGAAGAAAAGTTTATTGGGCCAAATTCATTCCTTGGTGCCTGAGGAAGGACAGAACATCAAGGCAAAAGGGCATGATGGAGAAGAGCAGTTTGGGACATGACAATCAGGAAGAGAGCTCTACTCAGCAGGGATAAGATACATATCCCAGAGACAAGCCTGCAGTGGTCCATCTCCTCCAACCATACCCTACCTGCCTACACTTGTTACATAGTTAATCAATTAAACCAAATAAATTACTGATTAGGTTAAAGTTCTCATAACTCAATCATTTCTTGCATTTTCTCACACATAAGCTTTCTGAGGATACCTTGTATCTAAACCATAATATACCATCACACAACAAAATCTGAATTGAAGTAAGTGACTACTCCATAATTCTGGTTGCTCATACTGAAAACTTGGTCATTGTCAATATCATTTTTTCTCAGACTCCATAAGCCTCTCAGTATATATTTGTGGCATTACATTAGAAATTACATTCTAGCAACCATATTTTCAGACCTAGATTATTCCAATAGTCTCCTAGTCTTACTCCCTTTCTGTACTTATTTCCCTGCATTTATAGTTAGTAAAAGGCATGTTCTCAGCTAAAATCTAAGAAAGAGCATGACTCTCACCTTCTGAAATTCCTGCCATGACTTTCCACTCTAGCATAAAGGTCAGTCTTTGCACCAATGCACAAGACTCTACATGATGTATCTTTCCTGTCCCATCATTCCTCTACCCTATCTCTAATTTCCTCTTTTATTTTTTCTTTAAAATGCACCAGAAATATTTTGTTTCTAAGAAATTATAAACAAGCTCATATACAGGGCTCTTGTTCATCCTTGACTTAATAAACCGAGGATTTTCCTTTTGATTATCAACACAACTCAGATTTCCTTCTTCCAGATCTCCACCTAAATATTTCCTTTACAGTGGCAGTCCTCTGACCTTGCCACCTGCTAGCCCATTGTTGCTTGACAGTGTTTATAAATGAATATCAAAATACTCATTTGACCTTCTATATATAATATAATAAAATGAAGCATTGTTTTCTATATTGCCCAATTCCCATCCCTGGAATATAATATGCATGCTGTCTGGTGTATTTATTATTTTTTTCTGATATAATTTCTCCCTTAGAAAGTTTTTAGAACAAAGCAGTACTGAAAAATGTTTGTTGACTCAATAAAACTGCCAAATACTTTGAATTGAGTTCCAAAGTAGTTGTTCAATATGCAGTTCCTCACTATATATAAGTGACCCTTCCCACATTACATTTACCAATGTTTTGCATAGTACATTTTTTGTTTTATTTTGGAAACTGGTAGGTGAAAACATTGGTCACACTGTTATTTTATATTATATTTTGTTTAATTATGTGTTATGTTGATTATTTCCCAATTTGTTTTATTCCATTGCATTTGCTACCTGTTTAGTTCCTTTGCTTATTTTTACTTCAGATGAACTATTAATTTTATTTTTTATAATTCTTACTATACTTAGGAGCTTGGCATATGACCATGGGTTGTATTGTTCAAATTCTCCCATTTTTACTCATTTTTGTCTTCTTTGTGCATCATTTTTCATTGTTATGTCAAAATATATTGTATTTTTATTATGTCAGATAATATACATTTAAAATATATACTTCTTATTTATGATCTTCTGTTTTGTGACATGCTTAAAATGTTTTTAAAAATCAACTTACTTGAACTTAATTTTTTTTGATCAAACCTAGGAGTGCTTTACCACTGAGCTATATCCTCAGACCCTTTTGTTTTTTATTTTGAGACAGGGTGTCTCTAAGTTACATGGGATCTGGCTAAATTGCTGAGGCTGGCCTACAACTTGTGATCCTGCTGCCATAGCTTCCCAAGATGCTGAGGTTATAAGCATGGATCACTGAACTCAGTCTGAATATGAATTTTAAGAGAGATTGGAAAAGCTTTCTTTGAGAATACCACAAAGGTATTATCCAGAGCTATATTCAGTTAATTTCACAATAAGGTAAAAATAAGAACCACAGGCCATTTGTAAAGAAGTGACTATATTATCTGTGTGAAACATACATTCAGGTCTAAGGAAAACTCTTGTTGTTTTTTAAATTATCTTTTTCATTTTCTTGAATCCTAATAATTTGCTGCATTATTTCTACTGGAGCTTTCACTGTATTCCTTTCCTTGTGTGATTGTGATTGAATGATTGCAGAGAGGTTTCATCATTTTTATCTGTATTGATTAGAATATTATAGTTTCAACTGAGTTATAATAATTTTAAATCAGTCTAAGTTATCATTGGAATTTAAAGTGTCTTCAATTTAGGAAATTGTTCACCTGCTTTTAAATTTTGCACATATTTGCATTGCCTGTCTATATTGATGTTTGGAATCTACTCTTTTCTTCCACATTTGCCAGTGTAAAAACCAATGGAGAACATTAAGGATTTTACAACCAGGAAACATCCTAGATTGAACACTTCTCTAAGTTTGTACATTTAATATGAGATACTCATATAAGACTTTGGTAATATATAAATTACATTTATGCAGATGGAATAAAGTTTTAAGAGATTTACTAATATTACAATGTTAGTTTAAGTGATAAGACAAATGAATGTGATATAATTTTTAAAAATTCTTCCACATTATTTGGGTCAAAATCTACAAAAATACTTTGCTGAATTCCTAGTATTTGAGAGTGTCTGTGAGATTTATTTCTCTTATACTTGCATTATTGTAAAACAAACTGCAAACTACAGGATCACAAGGAGGCAGCCATGCAGGAGACTGCAGTTGAGTTTTCAAACATAATGGGAAAAAAGTATATTAGATTTGAAAGAAAATATATTTTTCTTAATGAAGCAAAAGATGAAGACCAGTGAGGCATAAGAGGAAGAAACGAGGAATGTGTTGGGAAGGAAATATGGAAACAGGGATTGTTTGCAGAGGACAGAATAGACAGAAGTCAGATCATGTAGGCATTGTTTTCTTATTTGCTTCTTTATTTTGATTACAGGTATAAGCACAATTGACTTTTTATTTTCTTATGAGAAAAGTAGTTATATAATTCTAAAAGAATTTTCAATTAGTGATAGAATAGGGTAAAATAGACAGCCTATGATAACATCCTTACTATTTATATTTGCATCAACCTAAATGTAAATACAGATGATTGCTAAGTAGTTGATAAATATCTTCTTTAAATTCTGATTATATTATCATTTGAGGTTTTATACCGGAGAAAATTTGTTATTAATATGATTTTAATACCACTGTAAGAATTTTGAAAAATATGTGATAGTAGAAATGGGAATTCATAATTTATTCAGTAAGATTAAATGGATACTAACTGCATAAATTGTATTTCTGTACAAAGGTAAGACTTGCTTTATTGAAGCACTTTACTTTTGTAGATTAGCAAAAATACCAGGCTTTTGTTATGACAGACAGGGTACTATAACATAGTGATTGTGTAAGTTCTTAATTTCAGTGCTAATTTAAATGACTCCATTGTCCTACCTCTCTGGGGAAGGGAAAATAAATGAGTCACCTTGTTTCAAAATGTGAAGAAGTGTCATCTTTGATATTATTAGTCTCTGCATTGTGTCAGGGAAGCTGATTTTATGTGCTGAAGCAAAACCCATGGCTCATAAACTCAACAGAGGTGAGTGAGTTATGATAGTCTTGGAAATACATTAATGAAATTCTGCAAACATCAGTATGGTACATTAGTCTTCATCACATTTGGCTTTATTAAACACACAGATAGATGGGAGCCTGCCATGTATACCAATTGTTTTTCTTTTTCAATATGACCTAAGGAAATATAAAAGTGTTGTGGCTTTTAAAAAACTGTTTTAACATTATGTATAAATGATAACATTTCATAGTTTGGTGATTTAAAGAATGAGGCAGTTTAGGATATTGTCATCACCATGATTTAACTTTGTCAAGGACCTATAATATGTTGGACACCAAGCGAAAAAAAAGGGCACTACAAAACAAGGTCTCTGCCTTTAATTTATGTTTGCTTATTTTGTGTAAAGACCGGAGAAAATACAATGTTCACATTAGAGTACATGTTCGGAAAGCTAAAGTTTTCCATCAGAGTCATTGAGGCTTATGCCATAAGGAAGGACTAAGTACACTTATACATTTCAAGGAAAAATAGATGGTAAAATTAAATTTGTATCAAAAAAATTAAAGTTGTATCAACTAATAATAAAAATTAAAATGTTTAAATTGACAACTTTATTTTCTCTAATTATATGAATATTAATTTTTGAAGTTTTCTGGTCCAAATTAAAAATACAATTATAGTAAAGATTATGTTTTATTTTGTTTCTACTTTGGGGTAATTCATGACAGATCATGTATTTGATTTAGATTTTAGAACTGAAAGTGGCAGTACTTTCCAAATATGATGGGATGTCACCCCAAAATATTATATCAAAAGCATTTTGGATGTATATTTAGATCTCTGGGGTATTTTCATAATAACTACCTCAAACAACAAACTCATCTTTGTTTGAAATGTAGCTTCTACAATTCTCTAATACATATTTTCCACAGCCAAACACATACAAACACACACACATATACACAAATTCCCTCTTGTCTATACTTGAATTTCTTGCATATGGCATGAAACTGCTTATACTACTCATACAAATTCCCCAGGAGAATACCTTTTGTTTCAGTTGACATTACTTAATTTTGTGGCTATTATGATTAATACTGTTGAATTTTGATATCTCATATAACTGATTATAATGAAATACTGAATGTTCTGCAAGCCTTCTACATTGTAAAAATATGCACTCACACCTGCAAACACACATGCAAAATTTATATATTATGAACAGTGAGGTAGAACTTTTTAAACATTTGATGAATATTAAAAATTAAAATAATTAATATGCATCAAGGATTTACATTACCTTTAGGGGAGTATGGATATGGGTCTATTATTGTGAAAATACTATAATGTCAAATTTTATGTTTATTTTTATTTTTATTATGTTTTTATTATTTCATTGTAGTTTTACATAGCAGTGAGGTTCATTTTGACATATTCATGAATACATAAAACAATTTGTTCCAATTTATTCTTCAGTACTTCGCGTCCTCCTCTTATGTTTTCTCCCTCAGATCTTCTTCCTCTACTCTACTGGTCTTCCATTTATTTATTTATTTTTAAATTTGTGCATTATAAATATAAATAAAAGTGAAATTTATTGTGACATATTCATACATTCAGATAGCATAATTTGATCAGTTTCACTTCTTAGTTTCTCCCCTTTCTTATTCCTCCTCCTTTCCTCTTGATCTTTCTTCTCTACTGTCCTCCCTTCTATTTTCATGAGATTTCCCCCTTGTTTATTATTTCTCTATAACTTCTGCATATGAGAGAAAACATAGAGACCCTTGATTTTCTGACTCTGGCTTATTTCACACAGCATGATGTCTTCTAGTTTCATCTGTTTTCCAGCAAGTGACATGATTTCATTCTTCTTTGTGGCTGAGTAGAATTCCATTGTGTTTATATACCAAAATTTCTTTATATATTCACCTTTTGATTTACTCCTGGGCTGGTTCCATAACTTGGATATTGTGAAAAGCAGTGCAATAAATATTAGAATGCAGGTATCACTAGAGTATGCAGATTGAATGTGTATTGTTTTATTTTTCTATTTAAATCTGATTTATTATATCAATTATCAGGTAGTTGAACTTTATTACTATTAAGGGAAAATTAAATGTAACTAACGTGGCAATATAATTTGAGTCAAATGTTTCAATTATTATACTCATAACTATACTTATTAAATTACTACCTGAATATTAACATATATAGGCCTTTCACTGAAATTGTAATATATGGTTCATTTAGTAAATTCCATCCAGGTGTTTGTGTGTTCTATTAAAGCAGTATATATCAATATAGATCCTGAAAGTTATGTATATATGTAAATTAATATCTAGTTAAAACTATAAGCTTTACCCCCAAATTCATTCACTTTTTTCTTTTTCTTTTTGACACTGGGGATTGAACTCAGGGACACTTGACCACTGAGCCACATCCCCAGCCCTATTTTGTGTTTTATGTAGAGACAGGGTCTCACTGAGTTGCTTAGTGCCACGCCATTGCTGAGGCTGGCTTTGAACTCGCGATTCTCCTGTCTCAGTCTCCCAAAATGCTGGGATTACAGGTGTGTGCCACCACGCCTGGCACTCAAATAGTCATGTTATCCTGACTTTAACATGGCAGAAGAAAAAGTGTATAGGGAGTGAAGTAGTCACAATAATTTATTTCTGACAAAATATACAAATAATTGTGGAAAGATAATACAATGGATCAAACAATAAGAAAACTAGAGTGGGTGTCACTGAGGCTACTCATGATGATTGAAAATAATTCTTACATTTAAAATTTTTTACATATTATCATTTTGACTTTACTAGAATCTGATGTGGAATTTTAATTCCCAGTATTGCTTGATCAAGCAGAGACATGTTCCCTACATGATGCCACTGGATAAACCCACTTTTAAGGCTGATTTTCTGATATGAGAAATAAGATGTCACTGAATGCTGATACATTTTCTGGCAATAATGTTGGCAGAGGAAATGAGGTATTCAGAACTAGTGGTAGTAAAATCTTTTTGTTTATTGGTTGTCACAGTGTCTAGCTTCAGAACTTGCTTCTCTGACTATCTAGAAGTTTCTGTGATCCACTTAATATCTATTCAAAAAATTATATTTCTAAGAATAAATTCTAGGAAAAAATAACTTCAAGAAATAATCAAAATTAATATATTCAATGATGTGCCAGTTTTGGTCTGTCTTGGTGGGAAATCAATCCAATACCATAAGACAAACAATGAGACTTAAGAGTATTCAATGGGAAATATATTATTTAAATTAAAATGCTTTCTCACCTGAATCATAGTGCCTATGGAAGGCAAGACCTTAACAAATGAAGAAATGCTTCAGATTGGATGATTTTAGTGTTAAAATATGACCAATGATGTGAATGTTAAGTAATGCCAGTGGAACATCCTTCCTAATTTCAATGTGGATGATAAGATACTGGTGTAGCAGAATTCTATGGCCAGTACTAGCACTTACCTTCAGTACATAGGCCTTATCTACAATCAGAAAAGAATGACTTCAAAGACTGAGTAGTAATATAGCTAGTTAATCATGGCTTCCTGCAACAAATATAATCAAGTATAAATTGTATATACAATTAAGATTATGTAATTTAAAAATGAAATACTGTTAAACATGTAAGGAGTCCCCAAGTCATCCCAATGAAAATTGATGATTTGACCCCTTCTCAATTTATACTTTGAATCCATTCAGACCCCTTATACATCTATAGAGTGCCCTGAAGTAAGCATTAGCTCTAATATTATAAGCACCTAAATAAGAGTTCACCATTCTAACTTGTCTTGATATATCTATATACAATTCCAGATCACTAGGTACTTGGTAAAGGAAGCTAAAGTCAATTTTTCATACATAAATGAATACTTTTCTTGTGCTATGTTCTCTAGTGAAACTAGGAATGGTGCTGTTTTCCTGTTGTTGGCATATGATTTTCAGATTATAAATACATTTGCCCAGGGACATCTTAGTAGGACATATTGAGTCAGTAGTATATTTGGTGGTAATTTTGGGAGGTGAAATTTTTTAATAAATAAATTTTAGAAGCAAGAATAATATCCACATTTACTTCCTGTCATGGGGAGTTAAATCTATTAAGAAAGAGCCAAATGAAATGAAATAGAGTTTCACCTCCCCTCCAAATTTAAAGCTCAAAAAAATTATGGCACCACTGGGGGGATTCTGAAAATTTTGCCATTAACAAAGACCTGAAAAAATACAGAATTCATTATTCCTATTATATATCATCTAACATACATCTTTCCTTTTGAAGAAGATAACTACGATTTGGAAAAGAGAGCAGAAGACAATTAAAAGCCTAGTTAAGGTGATATCCAGTTGTTCTTATTTCATGAATACTGTTTTTTTACTGGAGAAACTCAGATAACCATGGTACCTGATGTGTAGTTATTAATAGTTTCAAATATATTTTTCTCCATCCTAAGGAGTAGAGAACACTGGAAGCAGTTTACCTTTTCCTGACAAGGAAGAAGAGTTCACTTTTAAAGTCTTGCCCCAGTATCACATGAATATCTAAGCCTGATCTACAAACATTGATCACTGCATGATCTCATAGGACATGATTTTCATCAGGAATCTTGGTAATGTGTCATTAGCTTTTGGAAAAGAAAAGATAGCAAGTGCCTTAGCATTGCTGCAACAATACATGTGTGTCAGAGGAACATTGATTTACCTCATCAAAATAAAAGTAACACTCACTATTTTCTGGATGTCCTATCCTAGGAAATATTTGTATAGTCCATGCAGATTGGATATAATTAACTTCAAAGTGTAACTGTTTCCTTGCAAAACCAAAGGGTTGTGTAGTTTCTTCCAATGCCTTTATATTTGAAAGGTTGTAATCCATGGGTGGAACAGTAGCAACTCACAGCGACTTTCCTTGTTAGAGTGGTGGAAAGAGGAAAAATCCACCATACACAGGAAAACATAAACATTGGATGAATTTTGCTGATTATACAGAAGACATTATGACAAATGAGAATCTCAAATTTCTCATAAAGAGTAAATCTGATTTCACCTTCTAACCTTTATTCATGGGTCTTAACTGGATACACAGCAGTTACCCTGCAATAAACAGGTTGAGTGTGCAAACTCAGGTATAGTCTTCCCATCTTAATGTACAGGGCCCCTTCACTCGTGCACTATGTCTACTTTCTGCTGCCTTGGATTTGGGCAGGAGAACTGAGAGGAATTCTGAAAGTACAGAATCTTGAAGATGGGTCCAGAGAGCAAAAGGAATGCCCTAGGAATGTCCCAAACATGAGAGCAGGGAGAAATTTGGTGAAAATTGCAAAACCTGTGATTCTGCTATGCTGAAAATATAAAATAGTTCAGAATTTTGCCAGTGCTTTGATTCCACACCCCAGTGAAGTGAAAGTCAATCCTCATTAAAATTGACAACAGTGATTAACAAAATACAATTTTAGCTGTGATAAGCCTAGATTCGGTCCATTGTGGATTACCTAGATTCCACCCACCGTCACTAGTGACAGAAGACCTGCATTCTTCAAAAAGGGCTAGTTCCCCCAAATACTGCAGAAACAGTGTTAACAACTAACAGGTTTTTCTGAGGTATTGTGAGAGTATATTTGTGTTAAGCATGCCTAGTCAATTTTACTTTAGGGAACTGGGGAAATAATTGCAGACAATCAGCAAAATATATGGACACTGGTGAAATAAACTAAAACCAAAATTTTATTTTCCACTTGGTTACTTTAGCTCTCTCCTCTGACTACAGGACTATAATAATGCTTTATGTCCCTTGGTAAGAAACTTATACCTAATGGTCCTCAAATAATCTTTTATTCAATTTTCCCCAAAGCATAGTTATCCTATTAAAATGCCAATTCGAGGAAATATTTGATTGAGGAACATTCACTTCATATATTTGTAATATCATAACTGAGTCTTAAGAGAACCTGAATTATACTATTAGTGGATAAGCTCTGGTCTATGACCAGACTAGACTAAAAAACTGTGTGAAAGAACAGTTTTCCATAGCAGCAGTAGATATTAGCCAAGCTTTCATTCACTTTTCTCATCATAGAAATGAAAACTGTCTATTGTCCAGTTACTTTTCACCCAGAAAATAATGGTCAAATTTATTAGCTTTGCACTTGATTCCAAGATATCAAACACCTTCATTGTCTCATTTTTTTCTATATCTTATGGTAATGTTGCTCTGACTCTTAAGTTTTATTTTTTGTGTTTGGCCATCTTGGAATCTTATGAAAAACTGATATTAGATAGTTCATTTTCTTACAGCAATATCCTTCCTTTAACATTGGCCTGAAAAAAAAAAAAAAACAACCATTAACAAAACTGAAAATACTGAGAGCTTTTCACTAGTACATTTCTTACTGACTTAGGGAATTGAAGAGTCCTAGCTACAATATAATTGCATGTTGTGTTCTCTAAGAACAAATACAAATTAAAAATACGAGTCTTACTTCACAGAAAAGACAATTCTCTCCCCTTGTTTTTCATTAGAACACTTGAAATTTTAAGTACTTTAGCTTTCTATGAAAACTATATAGGTGGCTCTTCTTTATGACCTAGGAAGGTCAAGCTCAAGGACCTGAAACATATACCTCCTCAAAATGTAAACATTAAGGAAAATAATACTTCTATCAGTTTTTTAGAAGTCTAATTTTAGTGGGTTCCTTGCTTAAATTGCAAAACCACCTCTTTATTTTTCCTTTGGACAATGTTGCAGAGCAAGGCCAACTGTGGAGAGGAAGCATCCACAGGTGTCCTCTCTCACCCATTATTTCATTTTATTTTATTTGTTCTTATTTATACATGACAGTAGAATATATTTTCACATATTATACATGTATGGAGTATAAATTCCATTCTTCTGGCTGTACATGATGTAGAATTACATTGTCATGTAATCCTGTATGCACATAGGAAAGTAATGTCCAATTAATTTTACTATTTCCCATTCCCATCCCCCCTCCCTTTCCTTCATTCCCCTTTCTCTATTCCAAAGTACTACTATTATGCCCTATTCCCCTCCTTATTGTGAGTTAGTATCCACATATCAGAGAAAATATTTGGCTTTTTTCTTTTTTGGGATAGGCTTATTTCACTTAGCATGATATTTTCCGGTTCCATTTATTTACCAGCAAATGCCATAATTTCATTCTTCTTTATGGGTGAGTAATATTCTATTCGGTTTTCATACCACATTTTCTTTATCTATTCACGTGTTAAAGAGCACCTAGGTTGGTTCCATAGTTTAGATATTGTCAATTGAGATGCTATAAGTGTTGATATGGCTGTTATCAGTATAGTATACTGATTTTAAGTCCTTTGGGTATAAATCAAGCAGTGGGATAGCTGAGTCAAATGGTAGTTCCATTCCAAGTTTTCTGAGGACTTTCTATACTGCTTTAGATAGTGGTTGCACCAATTTGCAATCCTACCAACAATGTATGAGTGTACCTTTTTCCCCACATCCTCAATAGTATTTATTGTTACTTGTATTCTTGATAATTGCCATTCTGACTAGAGTGAGATGAAATTTCAGTGTAGTTTTAATATGCAATTCTCTATCTGCTAGAGATGTTGATTATTTTTTAATACATCTGTTGATCAATCTTTCTTCTTCTTCTTCATCTGTAAAGTGACTGTTTATTTCTTTTGCCCATTTATTGATTGGGTTATTTATTTTCTTTGATGTTAAGTTCTTTGAATTCTTTATATATCCTGGAGATTAATGCTCTATCTGAGGTGCAGGTGGCAAAGATTTTCTCCCATTCTGTAGGGGCTCTCTATTCACATTCTTAATTATTTCCTTTGCTCTGAAGAAGCTTTTTAGTTTGATTCCATCCCACTTGTTGATTCTTGATTTACTTCTTGTACTTTAGGAGTCTTGTTAAGAAAGTCGGTTCTTAAGCTGACATGATGTAGATTTGGGTCTACTTTGGCTTATGTTAGGTGCAGGATCTCTGGTGTAATGCCTAAGACTTTGGTACACTTTGAGTTGAATTTCATCCAGAGTGAGTGAGAGATAGGGGTATAATTTCATTTTGCCACATATTTGTTTTCAATTTTTCCAGCATGATTTTTTGAAGAGGCTATCTTTTCTCTAATGTAGGTTCTTGGAGACTTTGTCTAGCATGAGATAATTGTAATTATATGGTTTTTTTCTCCATGTCTTGTATTCTGTACCATTGGTCTACCTGTCTGTTTTGGTGCCAATACTATGTTGTTTTTGTTACTATAATTTGGTAGTATGATTTAAGTTCTGATATTATGATGCCTCCTGGTTCACTTTTCTTGCCAAGGAATGTTTTGGATATTCTGGGTCTCCTATTTTTCCAAATAAATTTTATGACTGCTTTTTCTATTTCTATGAAGAACATTATAATTTTAATAGGAAATGCATCAAATCTGTATAGCACTTTGGGTAGCATGGCCATTTTGACAATATTAATTCTGTGTATCCAAGAACATGGGAGATCTTTCTATATTTTAAGGTCTACTTCAACTTCTTTCTTTAGTGTTCTGTAGTATTCATTATAGAGGTCCTTTACCTCTTTTGCTAGCTAGATTGATCCTCAGATATTTTTGAGGCTCTTGTGCATGGGATAGTTTTTTCTAATTTCTCTTTCTGCTGATTCATCATTGATGTGTAGAAACACAATTGATTTATGTATGTTAATTTTATATCCTGCTACATTGCTGAATTCATTTATGAGTTCTAGAAGCTTTCTAGTGGAGTTTTTGGGTCTTCCAAACATAAAATTGTGTCATTGGCAAATTGGGATTGTTTGAACTCTTCTTTTCCTATTTGTATCCCTTTAATTTCTTTCTTTTACCTAATTTCTCTGGCTAAGGTTTCAAGGACTATGTTGAATAGAAGTGTTGAATGAAGGCATCCTTATCTTGTTCCTGTTTTTAGAAAGAATGCTTTAAATTTTTCTTCATTGAGAATGATGTTGGCCATGGGTTTAGCATATGTAGCCTTTGCAACATTGAAGTATATTCCTGTTATCCCTAGTGTTTACTTGGTTTTGAGCACAAATGGATAATATGTTTTGTTAAATACTTTTTCTGCATCTACCGAGATAATCATATGATTCTTGTCTTTAAGTCTGTTGATGTGATGAATTACATTTGTTGATTTCCATATGTTGAACCAATCTTGCATCCCTGGGACGAATCCCACTTGATCATCATGCACTATCTTTTTAATATGTTTTCATATGTGATTTTCCAGTATTTTATCAACAATTTTTGCATTTATGTTTACTAGGGATATTGGCCTGAAGTTTCCTTTCCTTCCTGTGTTTTTGTCTGATTTTGATATCAGTGTAATACTCGCTTCATAGATGAAATTGGAAGAGTTCCCTCCTTTTCTATTTTATGAAATAATTTGAAGTATTGGTGTAAGTTGTTCCTTGAAGATCTGGAAGAAATCAGCTGAGAATCCATCTTGTCTTTTGCATTTCTTGGTAAGCTTTTGATGCCATCTTCTATTTCATTGCTTGAAATTGATCTGCTTAAATTGTGCATGTTCTCCTGATTCAATTTGGGTCGGTCCTATGTCTCTAAAAATTTTGTCAGTGTTTTCAAGATTATCTATTTTATTGAAGTATAAATTTTCAAAATATTTTGTGATTATTGTCTCTAAGTATTGTTCATCATGATATTTCTATTTCATTTCAAATTTTAGTAACTTGAGTTTTTGCTCTCTCTTTGTTAGCTTGGCTAAGGGGTCATCAATTTTATTTATTTTTTAAAAGAACTAACGTTTTGTTCTGTCAATTTTTTTGATTGCTTTAGTTTTGATTTCATTGATTTCAGTTCTGATTTTAATTATTTCCTGTCTTCTATTGCTTTTGGTATCGATTTGTTCTTTTTCTTTAAGGCTGTGAGATATAATATTAGATTATTTATTTGGTGACTTTATGTTCTTTAATGAATGAACTTATTGCAATGAACTTTCCTCTTAGAACTGCCTTCATACTATCCCAGAGATTTTGAGATGTTGTGTTGCTATTCTCATTTAATAAACCTCTAAGAATATTTTTATTTCTTCCCTGATTTCTTCTGCTACCCATTTATTATTCAATACCATATTATTTAGTATCAGGATGTTAGAGTAGCTTTCCCATACAAGGATATTTTGCAGCTCACCTTACAGTTTAGTCAGACAGTGTCTTTGATCTCTAAATTCTCACTACCCAGACAAACCTAAGTCCTCCAGGAAATGTGAGCACATTTTATTCCCTTATCACTTTATTGCATTCGAGGATGGACTATTCAGGCTTTTGCCTCCAACTGCTACAGCTGTGGCACTGAGGATTTATTTCTTATTATATCAATTTCCAGTACCTCAGTTTAACTATGTATATTCTAAACTCCTTCTCTGACATTTCTTACACTGTGCTGTCAATGGATTCTATTATTGAAGCATCTTGGTTTTGGGGGGAAATTTGTTTTCTGGTTTTTTTCATGTTATTTGTGTGTCTACCCACCTAGCAGTTTGGATCTGAAGCAGTGCAGTTTCTACCCTGTAGATTTACAGTGTCCCTGAAATTTTCCAGTACTTCACCATTAAGGGAGACACAAATAGTAATAGCAACCAATGCAAACAATATTCAGCCTTATTTTATCATTGATTTCTAATTTTATTCCTTTATGATCT